>CAJNDT010001335.1:891422-896422 GCA_905221615.1 Symbiodinium sp. CCMP2592 | reverse complement strand
CTAGTAAACAGGTTTGCCAGAATCCAAAATGTTTTTTGTTTTCCTTACTTGTCTTTCCTTTCCTGTTGTGTTTTGCAGTGATCTCAAGCATCGGGCCCCAGTCTTCTCTTCTCAACTGCGCGTCGTTGCTCAGCATGTCGTCGTGGAAAACTTGGCAATCAACGTCATGGGCATCCAATTCGCATTCTTCCAACAACAACGGCTGGAGCTCTTCGGGATGGCAAACTCCTGAGAAGAGGAAGAGTGAATGGAATGAGCAACAACAGTGGGACTACGGATCCCCAACTGGAGTGCCGTTTGTTGAAGGGTTGCCGGATGAGTTTAAGCCAGACAAAACTCATCTAGACACCAAGGAGATCTATGGTAAGACCATGTTGAGACGCGTAGCGGCTACAAGCTGGGCAACAAAATATCGCCTGGCAGGCCGTGAGCTTGCTGATTTGCGTGTCACTGACTTATTATGGAAGGGATGGAGAAACAACCATCTCCGCGCGTTAAGCCATGGACAATATGTTTCAGTCGTCATCGCACGTCGTGTTAGCGAGTCTGTGCTCATGTCACAGTTTCTCAGTTCTGTGAGAGAAAGCCGATGGGACCTCGATGAAGTTTCTGCTGAATACTGTAGACAGAATCCAGACAAAGTCTCCATCAAGAGCTCTATGAGCTCGGACGAGGTAAAGGCAGCTAGAACTCTTGCGTTGTCCAATCACATCATGGATACGCTTCGTCCTTTTGCTGGAAGTGCTACGGGTTCATCGTCTTTTGCAGATCAGAGTCAGCGAATTGCAGACCTTCAGGCCCAATTGGAAGCTGTAAAGGCTAAGAATTCTACTTCTAACCCTGCAGCCATGAGTCAGCCTCCTGCCAAGCGCATGCGATTGTGCAGTAAAACTGCTGCAATCAATGCGTTGCCGATTCAAGCCCCAGTGGCAGATCCTACGCAAGAGATTGTGGATAAGGCTTTGGATCCTGATGCCATGATCAGTTCCCGAGTTTTTCATGAAATTCCTACTCAAGGGGTGGCCAAGTCGAACATCTCCAAGTGGCTGAAGAATGTTAAGTCCAAAGTGGGCCCGGAAAAGGCCCAAACCATTGAGGAAGCCTTGGAGCTATCTCAGCAGCTTCATGCACAACTGGATCCTATGGTTGTGCAACGGCTTCGTGACAAGCGTGCTCAGATCGGATTGCCGGTACAGTGGGCAACCAAGATCAAAGAGCCCGAGATTTATCAAGTTCTTATTGCAGCCACTTGTGTATCTGACTGACTAGGCCCCATTGGCTCATGCAGTATGCCCTTTGACTGGCTTCATTCTCGCATTTATCTTGCTGCTCTAATGGCCCTTCTTCATGCTGTACAATGCTATACTGAGCTTTTTAGCCTTCGAAGGCCCCTTCGGGTACTTAGTGCCTTTATTTGGCTACATGCAATACAGCATTCATCATCCTCCACCATCAGTATGGCCACCTGGAAAAGACGAACCAGTCGTTTTGTGGGCACCACACTGCTTCACCTCGCCAGGCTTTTTGAAGAACCGTTCGCCACCTACATCATCGTCATCCCTGCGCTGCACAAAAGACAATGGGACATGCTAGGCGTGTTGCTGGACCCCCAGAAAGTCTATGTGGGTTCTACCACTATTTCAGTCCATTCACGACAAGATGCTCGAATTCGCAAACTTCGCCTATTACAAGAGGGCAAGTTCACCAACACCGAAGTTATGGTACATTATTTTCATACTCATTCGGATTTCTTGTCCAGCCTTATTGTTCCTTTTCGTACTTTTGAATCCAAAACCGATGTTCGTACTGCGGAATGTATGCTGATTCACGTATGGAAACCGCAACTGAACATGCCGTGGATTGCCAAGCTGAATCCTACGTCGGCTACGCGCCGTTCTGTGCCACAACTGGGAACTACAACATATTCAGCTCCAGGTCGTAGGCTTTGGCTTCGTGTGCGTCGTCAACTACGTACCCTTGGCATTTTTCGACTCTACAAGACTCAATGCCTTTCCCCTAATGAGGGCTGGTCTTTTCTGGTATCTTTATCTCAGGGAGGCATGCAGTGCTACAACGCTGAGCGCGTATTGCGGAGTGCTCAGGTTAGCGATCTTCATTGTTTTGCGCTTTTTCGTATGACAGCACTACTTGATGATCCCCCACGTACTGCAGTTCGTGCTATCCTGAAGAGGTGTTTACGGTTTCGTAACCTACCTATCCCCCGCTGTTGCAAGCTTTTATGTTTGCCACTTTTGGCGCATTCTACGTATGCTGCCCATGTTAAAGATTGGATCCGTCGCAACACCTTGCGGTATAAAGACTACCTGATTCCGTTTCATCTACCCAGCAAGGCGGTTGTAGCAGGAAAGCACTGTTCTTTTCGTTCTGTATTATACAACAATCTTGCAACTGCTTCATCCTGGACTTGGGACCAACCTCCCATTTGTTCTTGCAGACGGTGGAAGCTTGAACACCCAGACCTGGAGACAGTGGATGGTCATATAGCGAGCCCAGCGTCGTTGCTCAGTGTTTCTGCACGTTTGAAGCGCTACCTGCAGTACTCTGCCGATTCACAAATCTACCCCAAGAAAGCCAGTTATCTACAGGATACATGGAAAGCAGTTCAGCAGTGGTGCAATCATTATGGCTTGTTCGATGTCACCTTTCAGATGTGGGCAGATTTTGTTGAGCAAGAATGGTCTCAACATCTTCAAGAGTCTTTTGCTGCATTGAAGTATAAAGATGTTCTTTACCTTCGCAACATTCTTGACGGATTCTTCGTCCATGGTCGAGATCATGCCATTACGCATACACATATCTTTTGTCCGTTCTTTGCTTGGACCGTGTACAAGTCCACCTTTGGCGATACACAGGTCTATGAGCAGCTGAACATGCAGGTATCCCAAGCTAGCGTCTTCCTTCAAGAGTCAACCAAGAGATCTTTTCTCAATAAGTACAAATGGGGTATCAATCTTCGTACCAGCAGTCTTCCCATTGCGTATCTTTTATTCAAGCGCAAGAAGCTGTATCGCGTGGCTCGCCCCATTATCAGCTACAGCTTCTTCGTGTATGCTCGCCTGTTTCGAGCCACGTCTATTGTCCTGGACCTACTCATTCGAGATGTATGTCCCTTGTCGTTTGGACTCGCAACATTGCCGCAAATGTTAGGACAGCTTACAGCCTTTATGCAACAGCTACCTGATGACTTCTCTGCTGAGGTTCACAATCAAGACCTTATTGGTTTCTTCACGTCCATACCTGTACAACGTATACTGGACAGTGTTAGTGAGGTGGTTCAACGCTATGTTCGCAAACATCGTGCTGACATTACCCAGGATGTGTTCTCCGTTCGCTTGGATTTGCAAGATTTCAAGCTACGGGTATGGAAAGGACGCCCACGCAACGGCGCCCAGAAGACGTACTTGGTATATCTACAAGATATTGTGGCGATCTGTCGTCTTAGTTGCGAATGCAGCGTTTTCACAGTCATGGGCAAAGTTTTTCGACAACAGCGAGGAGCAACTATAGGCAATCAAATCTCTCCTATGCTTGCGAACCTTACCGTATCGCTATTAGAACAACGCTACATGGAGGAGCATCAGCATGTCTTTCGGCGAGTGCCACATTTCTATTGCGTGCGGTATGTGGACAAAAGGTTGCTTATCTGTAGTGCCGATCACGCATTATTCGGCCTTGCAGCACTTATTCTCGGATATGTTTTTCGAGTCACCCGTTGAGCTTGAGCAAGTCATCTCTAACGACGCCGACCAGGAATTCCTAGGCTTCGATTTCATCTCTGTTGAATCCAGACTCCACCTACTGATCAGAGACGAGCCCTGGAAAATCAGACTTCCACAAAGTGCAGGACCTCTACATCAAAAGTTAGCTGCTTTCACTTCTTAGAAACTGAGCATCCTTCGTCATGTTTGGCCTCCTGAAGATCGTGTAGATCAGGTTAGACTTCTCACACAGTTGTTTTTGAAAGCGGGCTTCGACCCAGCGTTGCTTCGCTGGCAAAATCTAGTGTGTCTTGTGCTGCTTTTGTTGTTGCCTTTGTAGCTTCGTAGTTTTTGGTTCAACGCCATGTCGCTAGATCTGCGCTTACCTGATGGCAGAGTGTTGCGTCTTCCTTGGTATCCTAATGCCGTAATTCCGGAGCCTACAGCATTCAGCCCTCCGTCGGCATCTATGGGAACTGCAACTACACACAACACCATCCTGGACATTTCTAGCGAAGTGGATCATGAAGCAAGCGGCTTCTTTGATGTTTCTTCAATACGGAATCTTTTGTCAACGCAGCTGCCCCTACCTGAGCCGACCAACTCGACTGACCTCGTTGCCAGACAAATACTCCTACAAGATCGCGTTACTTTTGAGGATTTCGATCGTGTACTGGATACGCTACCATCGTCAGTGCTTTCAGATCGGTCCATCTTTCAGCCGGATGACTTCACCTCTGGTTCGGCGCCTTCTACATCTCTTCTCTCCGGCGCTTACATACATGGTCCTCATGCTGGTCTTCATTCTGCGTTGAGGGTTTATCCCTGGCTCACCCGATTACTAGTTAGTGTCGCTCGGACACAAGTCCCGAATCTCATCTTTTCATCGGTGTCCATCAATCGCAACTGTGTTGCTCGTACGCATCGTGATTCTCACAATCATGCTTTATTCAACAACCATATCATTCCTTTGTCTGTCTTTGAAGATGGACACCTTTGGATTGAGCATCCGCTAGGCACCATTACCCTTAATGATGTACCGGGAAATGCTGTACCAGTTCAACTCCCTTTCCTTGCTTTTGATCCTAGATTACGACACGCTACCTTACCCTGGCAAGGAACCCGAACAATCCTCATTGCGTTTCACATTCGTTCTGCTTGGAGACTCTCTGAAGCCGATTTAGCTTCTCTTCGAAGCTATGGATTTACGCCTCATATTAGCGACGTGCGCGAAGATCCGTACCTGTAAAGAGCCTGACAAATGTCTGCTTCTGCCTGTTG
>CAJNDT010001335.1:838922-886422 GCA_905221615.1 Symbiodinium sp. CCMP2592 | reverse complement strand
GTCGTGTGTGGGAACTCCTATCACTGCTCCCTGAGACGACACAACTGGACCCAAGGGAGTGGACGCATGGCCAACACCTTGTGAAGCGACAGCCTGATGGTCAACGCCCCCTTCAGCGGCTATTGGGACCTCACGAACCACCATGCACCTATAATCTGCTGACGACGATGGTGTGGATGAGTCCGTCGGGTCTGCTCTTGTCTCCTCCGGAACAGACTCGCTACTCGGGCCTAAACCTGATGAAGCCAGAGACGTTGAAGGGACATCCCCTGGTGTAGGCGCATGTGCCTGAGAGCTAGATGCAGCCCCGGCACTTGGAACCCACTCCTCATCACCCCACATCTCTTGCATATACATTACATGATTGTAATTCGTCATACCCGAGGACTGGTTCAAAGGCTTGGGTGAGTCCGTGGGGTCTGCACTCGGAGTCTCCTCAGGAACGTCCCATCGGGTGCTCACGACTCGATCCTCCTTGGCAGTGTTGTCCTTGCGCAAGGAGTCCGGCTGCTTAATCCCTAGAGACGGCAAAGGGGGGCCTGGGCACTTCACCCCCAAAGTCCTATTCTGGAAAACCCAGGGTATCTGCCTGTTGGATTTATCATAAACCCGAACCTCCCCCGTGGTTAAGCTGGAATTCTGGGGATTATCGGGTCGTCTAGTGCCTGGTGGATGGATTCCCAGCATGACCTTATTAGCCAAGGACTCCGATAGACCATGCTCCATCAAATCTTCCACAAATAGGAACTGCAAATCATTCGGTTCTACGATACCCAAGGCTCTTAACTGATTGTACGCATGGCTGGCTCCCCTCACAGTCAAGAAGTCCACGAGCGCAACGTTGTCCAAGGCAGCATGGGGAACATCCCCAGGATTTCCTACACTAAAATCCCATCCAACAGGCTCAGAGTTCAAATCAGGCTGCAGGTCTGATGATAAGGATCCCGGATCAGGGTGCGACCCCTCAGCGCTGCTGAGGCTCACTGCCTCCTCCTGATCCATGGCACTCTCAATCTGACGGCGTAACTCTTCCGAGGTTATGCTTGACTCCGAAGTGTCATCGGAGGACTCAGATACAGCCCGAACGCTGCACACACCTGTCATTACCACCTGGTCGGAGCAAACTCCTCGAGTTGCAGCAGGGGGTTGGGGCAGCGGCAGAAATGGAAATTCCCAAGTTTCCAAACACAGCAAATCCTCATGACTTAGCTTCTGGGAGCCCAGCGGAGTGTAACCCACTATCAACCAATTTGATTGAATCCTCACGGCATGATGGCACCTGGGATCAAAGGCATGCGGTATGTCAGTCAAAGCTCGCGTCTCACTGGGATCCCACGTGGGAACGGGAGTCTCACCAGGCCTCAGCCTAGATGAGCCACCGGAATCAACCCAAAGCTGAACCTCTCCTGGAACATGCATGGTGTAGTTCATGGTTCCCCACTCATTTCTCCAATCCCGGTGGACATCAACATTCCCGGCTCGCATCAGCATAATTGCTGACCACGAAGGTGTGCTCACACCGGTCTGAACGGAAAGCCTGGAACGAAATGCCCTATTCAAGAACGTTGTGGTCCAAGGCTTCCTCCTCGACAGTTTAGTCACACCCCTCAAGCCCCCATGACAATACGCTCCGAAGATATGCCTCCCATCTACTATGCCTCTCCTATCACCTGTAGATTCCTCCTCCTGAACAACAGCGTTCAGCACACATCGGACTGCTTCAAGGCTGTAGTCCTGGGAAGAAAGGTAAGCATGGGCAACCTCCTCTGAAGTCTGAATGTCGGCACACTCAACAAATCGTACTGAGGTCTTCTCCTTAAGCCGTCGCAGCGGTCTTCCTGACTCATCAAATCGTCCCTGATCCAGCTCATCCGGGCCTTCCTCCTCCTGAAGAACTGGTAATTCCACCCCCTCAAGAGTCAAAGGATCAACAACTCTAGATTTAAACCCCTTAGAGGCTACTAGGTTGCCCGATGCCGTGAGCAAGACATGTCCTTCAGGGATCGACCTATGAGGCGCCGCGTACCTAGCCTCAACCCATCGCTCCATTAGCGGTTTTGCTCCATCTGACGGTCGCTTTATTCTGTGCAAAACACCTTGGCCAAACGCAGGTAAATCATCATCACCGCAAATGCCGGCATTATGCTTTGCCACTGCCCAACGAGCAGCTAAAGGCCACCAATGCACCGGGAGGTCTGCCCCTTTAAGAAGAGTCCGGATCCTCGACTTCACCCAGCCTACAGTCCGTTCCGCAAGGCCGTTGGCAGGTTTGTCTGTTGGCAGGGTATGTTGCACTCGGACCTTGTGTTCCGCCAGCCAACGGGCCAGGGCAACCGAGGAGAATTCTGTGCCAGGATCGCTGTGGATGCTTCTTACTGGATAGCGTTGGTTTATACTCAAGATCATGCGCTGGAGTGCTTCTGCCACTTCCGGTCCCGCCTTGGTACGTAGCGGTATGAAGTATCTCAACACCACCTGCTCAACCGGCTGCTTAAGATCTGCAATTAGTTCCCTCAGCTCCTCCTCACTATGTGGGAGTTCCTGCTCAGACAGGATAGAATCCTCACAACCATCGCGAAGGCGAACAGCCTCCACTCGCATTGGCTCTACGTTGGAGGGATCTAAACCCAAAGGGGAGGGACTCGGTGGGTCTGAAATCAGATCCTCAGCAGCGGCTTCTGCACCCACTGACGGCTCGTATTCAGCCAACTCGTCTTGTAAATCAGGCGGAGGCGTTAGGTCACTTGCAAACAAGTCTTGTATCCCATCACCGGATTCTGGACACTGAACCACGCTGCGAGGAACTCTGAACGCACCAATCAGCCCGTATCGAAGGAGATTCTTCCCTGTAACGCATCCCTCATCCCTGCCCGCTTCCGAGAGGGGGACTGGGCCGAAGAGGTCTACACTGAGCGCGAATGATCTTGCATGCCTTATTCGTTTATGGACATGTCCTAACCCTGACCCCTCCACGCATTGCCGACAATCTCTTCTATACGGCAGATGGCCGTTGAGCAAGTGTTGCCTCCACGACTCGAGTTCTGCCTCCGATAGTTTGGGATTGTCACGCACCTTAGGTCCATCCTTAGGGCTTTCACGCTGCGGAACCCCAGAAACACCTGCAGGTCCTACCCCTTCACTCCCATCAGCAAGAGGGTCGAGAGCCAACGCTTCCTGGGTACTAAGGCCGGGTTCCCTCAACTCAGGAGGCAACAATTCATCTTCATCTTCATCTGAATCTATCACACTCTCAGCTTCGAATGCCCTTAGCAACGCCTCTACATCATCATCTTGAGGCAGATCATCACATGGGTCCTGTGATCCAACCTGTACTGCCTCGGTAGAGATTGATCCTTCCGGACCATGGCTGCGCTGGGCCCGAAACCTTAACCCAGATGAGATTACCCTATCCAACTCCTCACAGGTGGGAGCTGTTGGCCTTCCTGCCAAGGCCTTGGCAAGTTCCCTGCGGAGGGAACCTGTCCACTCTCTACCCTTAGGCGGCCTAGCATCAGACCCCCTTGGAGTTAGGGTCGACAGGTACTCAAGATCCAAGTTAGTGGTCAAGGTGGTAGGCCGAAGGTACTCATCCCCTAAGGCCCCTTGGGTTAGTGGAAAATCCTTAACACCCGACCAATTGGCAAACGACGATCTAATCTCATCAGGAAGACCGACGTGCTCAGCAACATAGGGGATTCCAGAACCCCTGGCGACTGAGGCCAACGACCACAGCAACATGGGCTGGAGCTGCAGGCTCATTCCCGCAACATCCTTCGAATCTGGTGGAGACGACATCACTGCAGCGATCTTGCCCTGGGTGGCAGCCCATAGCATGACCTTCCAAACACCTGACTGACTCTTCAAGTCCCATCCCTTCCCTCCAGGCTGGGCCACATCAACCTCAAGCATTGCAAACCCCCGCTCATCACACCATTTCCGGATTGGATCGGAGTCCTTCCGGGGCCCTGAGCACAGGTGAACAACCCAATCTCCTGAAGCAAGTAGAAGCCTCCGCGCTGCTCTCTTCAAGGGTAGCAGCTTCAGCACAGACTTACCTGACTCCGGATGTACAAGAGGGACGGCTTCAGCCAAGTTCACTGCGATTGTTTCTGAAACCGAGGCCATGTAAGGCTGGGCGAGGAAGGCCCTCAAAGCATCACCCCGGGAACCAGAAGTACAGAATTGCCTCAACGCAGTTGTAGGGTCCGGTGGAACGTCCAACACCTCCAATTGACACTCAAGATTCTGGACCTGCCGCTTAAAACCCTCGAGGCGCTGCGACTCAAGCTCCGCGATGAGGCGAAGCGCTTGATCTTCTTGCACATATGGGCACGTATTAGCAGCAATTCCAGTAGAAAGCAATCCTAATGTAGGATGGTAGACACGGAGCCCCTTGCGTTTACTCCACTGAACCTGGCAGCCCAACGACTCAACAAGCGCTCCGAGGGGAAGTATTGTCTGCACGGGCTTAGTGGTAGCGGAGCCATGGTCGGGAGGCACGACTAGGGTGCCTCCCCGTGTCTTCCACCAATCCTGGCGGGCGTCTCCTGCCAGGGTCACCGGTACCTGCTCTAGGTTAGTAAGAGCCGGGTCATAAGCAATGACCGCATGTGTAGCGCCGCTATCTAGCAAAGCGCCCTTGCCGTGGCCACCTTCTCCCGTATCACCACACACCTTCACCTCAAGCTCCTCAGCTATACTACGGATAACCTTCAGTTGCTCGCTCAGCTGCCCCAAGGTAACACCGCAAGTCCCTGAGGTGGACCCCGAAGAGGCAACGACGCTCGATGGGCCGGCGCTCGCATTGCAAGTCCTTATCTCAGGATCTCTAGCCATGGACCTCAGCTGATCCAGCTGGGCGCTCAAGGAGGCAAGTGTCACCGGAGTTCCTTGCACTGCCGCTGTTGGTGCCTGAGAGGCCTTAGCAGGGGGAGATGGAATTGGTGTTGCCGGAACTGCAGGGGATGGCTCGGGTGTCTGGCTCGAGGCTCCAGGCAGGGTTTGCTGAAGGATCATAGCTGCATCCGCAAGCAAGCTCTTTATGTGCTGTTGCCCAGCATCCGGAGAAGTCATCGGCGGTGCCGGGGGAGGTGGTACATCAGGTGCTGACTTGGGTTGACTACCGGGCTTGTTGGGCCTTGCCTTAGACTTAAAGTCCTCATTCTTAGCTCCTGCACGGCAGTCGGCGGCCTTGTGGGACTTGCTTCCGCAGTTGCGGCACCTAAGGGCCTTTTCGGCAGCTGAGAAAGATCCCCATTGGTGATCGTAAGTGCAATCGGCACCCTTTTTGCAACCATTCGGCCCTGAGAAGAAAGTGCAGGGAGTCTTCGTGGGACTACCGGCTTCAGAAGGACCCTTCGGGCTCGGTGCACCTGTACCCTTAGGCGAACTCTTAGGGGGCTTAGGACCCTTAGGGGGGGGCGGCGTCGGCAGAGTAGCTTCTACCCCCTTGATCTTCGGAGCTGGAGGAGCAGTAGGAGTCTCTCTACTACCCTTATCCTTATCCTTGTCACCCCTGTGCGCCATAGCCTCTAATTCACCCAACAGCTGTGCATACAACTTCTGAACCTTCTCATTATCTGGCGTCAAGTCTACTTGCAAAGAAGCCCGCACTAAGTTCACCCTAAACGCAACCTCCGGGTGCTGTTGGAGCACCGCTCTGGTGATTTTCGATAGTGCTCGAACCTGCAGTGCACTGTCGGGCAATACACCGTTGAGTTCACTTATGCGAGTGCACCAGCGCTGCCACTTTCGCAACCCTTCGATTGTGTCCGCGATCGACGCTCCGGCTGGAGGGTCTGCTATGCTCTTGAGACCTAATTCGCGCTCTGTCAAGCTACCCGGCCCGTAGATTACGAATAATCTACATACGAGTGGGAGTAATCCCGAAGTACGGGAAGCATTCAACTCGTCCTTTATGGGCTGCGGAGCTGCAGAGGTAATCATGGTTTCTATTCGCCGCGAGACGCGACCCCATTTCACCTGGGTGAGTTCATCAGAGGCCCTTGGTTTTGCGGTTAGCCTAGTCAACGGATCCATCTTCAAGTACCCTGCATACCATGCCTGCGCTTCCTCAACAGTACGGGTCCACAAGTCTTCTGAAGTATCGCTGATATCAGCCAAGGCAGGCCGGGATGCATGCAACCAATCAGCGAAAGCTAAACAACTTTCGGGGCCGTGTATGGGGAGCTCAGGAAGGTTCACAACCCCGGGTTTAATCGCTTCAGGCTTCGTTGTTCCCTTAGGGCTTGCCATTTCCTGGACTACAGTTTGTAGCTGAGCCATCCCTGTAAGCACTACGCTTATCGGATCCGTAGCCCCGGCAGAGGGTCCTCCAAGGGAAGGCCCTGACGTTGGCGCGGGGCCAAGCGAAGGATCGACACCCTGAGCTTCTGGACCTTGCGGAGGCGGAAGGGGCTGATTAGCATTCGTCACTGTAGCATACGGATACCCAGTAGGGGAGGTTGAGGACTGCACGACTACCCTCGGGTTCTCATAGTAGGGTTCAGGCGGGGAATCTCTAGGGACCGGGCAGGCATTGGCGTTCAAGGAGTTGGCTTGTCCTAGTTCAACACCTAATCCAGGAACCCCAAGAGGGAAATTAGGGTCAGGCGGGTTAGGGCCTAAACCATAATGTCCGCCGCCCCCAGTCGGAGGCTCCAAGGCCTGGCTCGGCACACTCAAGTGCGCCATCTCGCGACTCAAAGGCGCCCTAGGAAGGGTCTGAGGCAGGTTCTGGCTTGCAGGCAGTTGTAAAGCACTAGGAGGTGGAGGAGGAGGCGGAGGGCTGGGTGCTGCTGGAGGGCCCGATTCCAAGGCACGCTCCGGGCGAACCTGGCCCATCAAAGATCCCAACCCTCTCCCAAACCACCCAAGTCCAGGGAAACCTGTAGTTGACCTAGAGGGATGCATCAAGTGCTGAGCTTCCAGCTCCGCACGAACCCTAAGGCTATGGTTTTCCATAGACAGTGCTTCCACCTGTGCACGTAGCCTACGGCTTTCTTCATCCCTAACGGCCATCAGCTCAGCTAACTGCCTCCTCACTTCAGCCTGTAATTCACTAGAGGTAGTCGACGGCGGACTTGGCTCCACAGGGCCAGGAGGGCCCGAGTACTCCTGCGAGGCTGCAGGATACAGCAGCGGAGCCCGGGCAGCCATCTGCTGCATTCTCATCAAAGTCTGTGCATCCAGTAACGGTGGCTCGCCCGCCTCCAGAGAAGTTGGCGGTATAGGCAACCGTTCCGGTGATGTACGAACAGAAGCATATTCCACACTGTCATGTTGGGCAGGAGTTCCTGGCGCAGAGCGGCCCGACGTGGACCTAGCCACCAAACTCTCCATCGCATTAGGCAGCGTTTGAACCGCCCGCAACATCCCAGTGATAACACCTTGTGCTTGAGGTCCAGGCACCACTGTAGGAGCAGGTCCTGGCGAACTCGTCTGGAGATCGCCAGAAACTGCCCCAAGAAAGGATGAGGTCATCCTCTGAGGTCGTGCTTCTCCTGGCATGCCTTCCGAAGAGCCTGGAGCCCCACTTCTTGGCCGGGAATCATTCCCATCGGCCGCAATAGGACCGGTCTCAGCTGAAGGTCGAGAAGCTTCTTGCCGGCCAGTCATGGTTTCATAGACTCCAGCCGCCAGAACTTCTCCATCCAGGTCTTGCTCCCCCCTCAACGGGGGCTGAACTCCGTTCATCACCGGCTGGGATCGCCCAGCCCTTGTAGCAGACATATCTGCAGTGGTAACGTTTGGGCTATTCATAACCTGTTGATCGCTTGGTAAGTCACTTGAATTTGGGTTCTGGTCGTTAGAGGCCATGGTGATCTTCTCAACGTCGTCCCCGATGGTCACAAACTCTCTGTGCTTTGCTGAATCGAAAGACGACCGCTCAACTCTCCATGGGCTCACACTAACGACTGTTTTTCAACGCCACTCAAAGACTGTCGAATGTGCTCCGTCCTCCGGACTAGGGCCTAAGCCTACATTCATAGACTGCATCGACGTGTCTGCTGGCTTCTGCCGATCATGGCGAAACTCAGTTTCGCTGGAGCCATCACGGCTTTACGAGGAGGTCGGCCACCTGGGCTTCAACACACCCCCTTAGCTGCAGCATCAGTCTCGGCCCAGCACTGACTGCAGCTACGCACGGTGCAGGTTGCTGGGGTTCTTGAAGCTCCGTGTTGCTTTGACCTTTGGAGGTGGTGAATGTCGCTCTCCCGGGCTTGGAGGAGTATGATGCTGCAAAGCTTTTCCTGCAGCGCATGCACAGGCCACCAAGGGCTGGGCTCGCAGGAGCAGTTTGGGATTGCTGGTGCCGGTTCAGGATGATATTGTCCGGAACGGCTGTATGACACAAATCAAGAGCTCAAGGGACTCTGCTTGCATGCCTCTGGCATGCAGGAGGACTCTTGCTAGCGAAACAGTTTGGATTGTCGACGTATGTCGTATGCGAGCTGGGGACTAAATTGACGATCTATTCAGTTGTCCCCTAAGCAGCCGTGCAGGAAGTTGGAAGCACGGGACTTCCCGGCAGATCCCATGGGGAGTGCAGATGCAGGCGGAGGAGAGTGGAACTCAGCAGGTTGGGATCGATAAGAAATCGAGACCCGTACACACATGAGATCTGAGGCCAAACTGTGCATGGTCACCACATGAGCATCTCAAGAGCGCCTTGACAATGTGTCAAAGACATGTGTTCAGACACAAGCAAAATTGCACCTCTCTTACGCTGCGTTCCGCACCTCTGCTAACCACCGTAGAAGTGACCAAGCTGAAGCGCTCGAATCGGGCTTAAGGCTCCTTCGCCATCGCCTCCCCGGGGAGTGCTGGCAACAAGCTCAGTTGCGAGAATTGCTGCCCGGCCCTGCCTCAAAAGGGGACATCTTCCACGGTCCCACTGCAAAAGAAGATACGGAGTGCATGTGCCCAGAGGTTTCCTGAGAAAACTGCTGAGGAAGCAGCAATCCAGAGGTTGAAAGGACATCCCCTTCTCCATCGCCACTCGCTCAGGCTTTTCAGCAGCTTCAGCATTTGCTACTTCATTCAGGATTCTGAGTCACGTAGGTCATGCAGTTGCGGATAGCTTTCGTGGGCTGCTGCTGCTGTGCTTGCATAAATTGTTCAGGCGCATGCCAGAGAAACCTCTGTATGAGCTGGCGTGGAGCGCTCCGCTCAGGTCTAGCAGGCCACCCTGGCAACATTCGTGAGGCCCCAGCCCCTTCTTGAGCGCAGATGCACTTTGCGTGAGCATTCGGGGCGTTGCAGCTGTGAAACCACAGGGTTCATGCAATACCTGCTGGGGCCAGAGTTCGGCAACGCAAGCATGACCGCGTTGGTGACAAGCGCTACCTCTGGCAAAGTGCATCGAGAAAGCAAGAGCGAGTGTGGAGAGGGGGCGTTCTGCCTCCTCACTATCCGCCATGACCGCCATGACTTCGATAAGCTGCCCATGCGCGCGCCAGCGCACGCGCTCCGAGGTTGCCTCCCGTGTTGTCCCTGGCGGGCCCAGCCTGATAGATTTGGCGCAGCTGGAGGTCGGGTGGCAGGGCAGCTGCTCAGGTGCAGGTCTCATGGGCAAGCCAGAGTTCCGTGGTGTTGAGATCATCGGGGACGCAGCTGTGTTCGGGGTGCTGCGGGGTGAGCCATTGAGCGCCATGTAGTTGCTATGACAAAGAAGTGCTCGCCGTAGCCTTTCCCGATACTCTGCTGAAGACATCGCACGACAAGTCTGAGAACGAGATTTGAATTGAATGAGATGTGCTGTCTGTCGCCAGGTTGAACCATAAAGCTGCGTATTGTCATGATGCATGAGAAAGGCTTAAGGCGCGGAGGGTTGTCATTTGCCAGGCCTTCGGTTTTCTTGCAAGGGCCATCGAGTTTCGGGCGTGCCCCTTGCAGCAAAGGCCAAGCTACTTCAGTCCCAGGTGATGAGCACAGCTCGGGATGAAAGGTTAGGAATTACGGCTGGCAAGCGCGTCTACACCTGACAAGGTGCTCAACGAGACGGCAGCCCAAATCCTTGCGTTTTCTCACCACTGTGCAAAAACTTGCATATTTCCAATTAGAAATCGCTATTTCGAATACCGGGCTTGCGGGCCACTCGACAAGCAAAATGAGCACTTAGTGCAGTTGAAGCTTTTCTGGTTGTGCAGGTAGGGGTTGCTGGTAGTTGTAGTGTCACAAGGCCAAAAAAAGAGACGGTTCCAAAGCTGCTGGAACATCAAATGCTTCAACTGCAGTAGTAGCTAGCTATTGTTCATATCTAGTCTTGCAGAGAAGCCGTGTTGGGATTGCGAAAGCTTATGAATTGAACTCGCTAGTGTTAGCTGTTTTGCGCACAGCATTTCTTGACTGCCCATTGTCACACTCTTAATCTTTACGTGCAGGTTCGAGATTGTTTGGGCACTGTGTGGAAGAAGGCTCGGCGGGAATGGACGTGGAACTGCAAAGTAGTGGGCCTACTTGTGACGGGGTGCCAGAGATTCTTTGCAAGAGGACAAGCAAGAACGTTGAGATGTTCAGAGTCCTGCTCATGGTCCTTTAAACCAAGAAGTGACACAAATATCTGTCGACTGCCTACAGAATGCTTGGACAAGGTGAAGCGTAGCAACGTTATGAAGAGCTGCTGGGCCGCAACGATCTGTGTTTCAGAATGTACGGCTTCGTGACTTGTGCAGCTTTGCAGCGAAAACATACACGCAGAGCGACGGCGCTGCCGTCGATAAGGTTACACTGACACTGCAACACCTGCCTTGACGACAGCAAGACCAACAGAAGAAACCAAGAGCAGTAACGTTCGAACGAAAAGGGATCGCCACAGCAAGGAAATAGAAGCTGTTTACTGTGCGACATGGAACCGGCAATGCTTGGAATGCAAGTTCTAGTTGGAGTGATGGTAGGGCAGCTGCACTGGCAGCATCTGGAGCAGGAGCAGCAGTAGCAGCAGCAGTAGTTGTGGTAGTAAGTCACCAGCAGCAGCAGCAGCAGCGGGCAGCAGTGAGCTCGTGCGACCGAGTTGCACAATAAAGGCAAGCAGACTAGGCTTCTGGAAGGGCGGCATCGTGGCAATCACTCGGATCATCTTCTTCTTCGCCGGCATCATCGCAATCATCCGGATCCTGCTCGTAATCATTGCCAGAACGATCACCATCAACAGTGATTAGCCGTGAGCTTTGCAGTAAGTTGCAGGTTGGGTCGTAACATGGTTGCTGGCATTGTGAGTAATGGATCTGTATGTCTCGCTGACATGCAGACAGCTAGGCAAATATATGATGACAGATGGACTCGACCTCAGACGGCTCGAATGTAACTTGGGACCACCATATGGCAGAGCCACAGGTAACACCACTATCACCATTCCGCTACAACGGCGACGAAGACACAGTAAACACGCTGTCAGTTTTTGTGGTTCTCTACAATCTGCACACGAAGAAATCGCCGCAAGCAGTAGCGGAACGAAGTGATAAGAGCAACAATCACACCAGAGTTGGACGGGTAAGGCTGCCAACTAACTAGCGAGCACTTCTGGCAAAGCCACAAGCCCACGCACGAACGAAACAAAAGGCCGAAAGCATCATTCCCAGGTGCTGTTGTACAGTGTGACGACCATCGTGGTCAGAGTGCACCAGACCGAGCAGTGAGTGGAGCTTCGAGCATTTCACTTCACTTCCAGCGGTCGCAGCGGAAGGTACTTGAAGTCCCATCGTAAACTGTGGCATTAATAAGAACCGATCATGCATCAGATGAGTCTAAGACTCACCAACAAGGTCTTGCAACATCTTTTTCAAAATTTGTGGACAGACAGATCTATATCGGCATGAGGATACAGGCTCGTCTTCTCTCGCGCGATCTCTCTCCCTCTCTCCCTCTCCCGCTCTCCCTCTCACCCCCCCACCTCCCTCCCTCCCTCCCTGGTCCTCCTCCCTTGGTCTGCATCTGCAAAGTCATCGACTGCAGCTCTTGCCCAAAAAAGGGTTCCGCAGGGAGAGTAGAGTTACACAGTCGATTTAAATGAAAGCTCGGAGCCGCTTTTCGATCTCTGACACTTCTCACCAGTCTGCCTGTACCAGTGGAGGTGCCATGTGGGATGAACCCTGTCTCCTTATTCCGTCAACCAAGACCTTAGCAGAATCCCGAACCAGAGTCCTTGCCACAAGCACGAAGGCCCACCAATTCGACCTCAAGGGTGCAGTCGAATTGGATTTCAGCTACATGCTTGCGTGTCCTTCACTGACGGTCATCATCGCCCAGCCTCGCGGTGCTCAGCGCATGCTTCCTTCCGTCGAAGCGTCAGGATGAAAGGGCTAGGAAGGCATACTCCATGTACTAGTAGAATGTAAATGTTGCACCCCCCGTGCATCCAGAACACCAGACCTTTAAATACAGATACATGCATTAGGGAAGTTCGGCCACCTTCAGAGAAAGTGGGCGCATGATGGAGTTCAACCCGCTAGTCCGCTAGTCCCGTTGTTTGCACACTGCATGCAAACTAGAAGCTGAAGGCATGGTCAAAGCCCGAGCAAAGGATGGATTTGAAAGCGAATGAAGGGCTGAATGCGGTTCGTTGACCACCTCTGACGCTTCGATTCATGTTTGGCCATTTTGTCAAGTGATGGCGTCTCAGTTCACCCTGTTTCCATGGCGTGGGCGTTGACCCGTGGTGCCATGTTTCGCAGGTGGTTTTAACCAAAGACGCCGCGATCACCTGATATTTGCAGGCTTCCCTGGAGCTAGGAGAGCTAGCTTGAGCACCCCGAGGACTCGAGACCGAAAGCAAAACCCCTCCAGCACCGTTGAGAGCCTTGGTGCTAGAGAGACGGTTGGAACCTCCTTGAGTCGAACTCGTAACTAGACATTGCCGAAACTGAAGTATTGTACCTTGCTCTCTTGGAGGCCTTGGACGTCGTAACACAAGCCTTTCCCGTCTCACTCTTTTGAAAGGTATTTGCATGTCCTCATGGCACGGTCCCGGCTCCTAGAAGCTCCAGAAGGCCTGGCCCAAACTGAACCCGACCTCCAACGTCAGGAAGTCTTCATAAGCAGATGCTACAAGGCAACTTTCGGAGCCGAAGGACGCCGCCTGCTTTGAAAAGGCATGCCAAGCAACGTTGAGGGTTCTGGAGGTAGGCGGTCCCGTTGAGACGTCACGTGAAGCTTGTGCTTGAAAGGCTCGATTGCTGTTGACGCTGCTTTGTGTCTCTGGGGAGACCTGTCTGGACCAGAATCTTCCGAAACACCCAGCTTAGGCCGCCCACAATTAGACAAGCTGATTGCCTGGACCGCATGGCGATGCCGAGAAATCCTTTGCAGGAGCCCGCTTCTTCATTTGGAAGGTACCCGCTACACAATCCGCACTCCATGGTACCGTTTTGCGTCCAGGGCTTTAAGGGAAACTGGGCTGAGGATTTCTCAAGACGTTGTTTGGACCCGGCAAAGCTGTGCGGAATGCTTCGGGCCGGCCTCCACCTGCGACCAAAGACTATATGTCTCGCAGAAAGGATGGTGGGGGCTTCACCGGCGCACGCGCGACTGCTTGCGACGGCGGGCTCTTAGGATGCAGGACTGACTCAAGAGTGGGGAGGTTGCGTACTAGCCGCCTCTCTCATGAAGACGTTTGATCAACCCTTCGTACAACACACAAGGTATTTCACTCTGCCCGTGCCTAGCAACCACCGATGAGCTGCACTCGTTTGCGCCGCTCCCCAGGGTTGAGCAGGCCCGGTTGTCGTTGGATTGCCCCACACACCAGCGGGTGGACCGGCAGAAAGTGCAAGATTTGCCTCAGTTCTGGCAGCAGACGACGACTGGTGGCTATGACGGCAGTTGCAACGAATGTCCAACAGCTACTACTACGCTCACCACAATCCAGCGAAGAGAAATGATTGCTGCTTGAGTAGGTAGACTGGATCCGACGTGTTTGCCTGGATGCGACCTTTCCCGAAGCACACCCTCCGGAAAGGTGCGGTGCGTGCAGGCGAGGGGCAACTGGTTGCTCCTGACAGCGACTGAGATGGGGTTCAAAGCTCTGTAGGTGCAGTGCCAGATCCCCCACAGCTCTCTGGAGCAACAGCTGCCACCACAGATAACCGAGGAACATGAGCGAAACTTAGTACCCTCAGGACAGGTTCTTCCACAAAACTGCGGAAGCTGCGGCTGCAGCATGAAAGATCTTCTCGCTCAACTAGGCAGTTTATGATGAGGATAGAAGCTGGTTTCAGTCGCAGCAGTAGCAGTGCCGTCGGTGATTCGGTCATGGCTTGGTCCGGGTGAAGGTCGCGACTTGCTCTGTTCATACATGTGGTCGCTATGGTAGACATTGAACCCAGCAGCCCGGCGGACCACCCGCGGCACTGCAAGGCGATCACGTAGGATCACTCTTTGGAGGCGTCTCCGCCGCGCCGGTCAGTAGAATGGTGTTGATGCCGGCAGAGTTAGGCACCTCCCCACTCCTGGATCGTGCTCAAGGAAGCACACTAAGCTACTGCAGCAAAGATGCCTCGTCCGCTTTGCAGCTGGTATGGCTGCTGCTTCGACAGCGTGAACTCAGCGAGAGTTCTGAGGCGATTTCGGCAGCTGCCCGCAACTGCCTCTCACGATGTCTCGTTCCTAACCGCTGGATCCCATTACGAAGTGTTGTGCCAGAAGGGGTTTCGGGTCGCGTCGTGATTTTCTCAAGATGATTCAAAGTCGATTCGGATGTATTCGGATTGCATTGGCCAGGTACGCCGAAATTTATGCATTTAGAAATGTATCCAAGTCTTCAGTATGCATTGGTTAACTTCGAGCTGGTTCCAGTTCTCGGGGCGGCAACAAGCAGGACAAAGCAACGTCTTTCATTTCTTTCCAGCCAAACCAGATTCAGTAGTCGTTGTGCCCTCGTTCCGCATCAACTCAAACCAAGCAAATTGTGTCAAAGCCATCCACACGTAAAGCTCTGGTCGCGCTTTTTTTGGTGCCAGCATAGACCGGAGAAGAGTAGTCAGAAGATCGGTACATCGTGGGGTCTGGCAAGCCTTCGCTGTCCTTCAAGCTTCCGTGAGCAGCTAGGGTGGTCTCCGAAGTTACGGGTTCTCCTTGTGTCCGAAGCCTTTTCGGACTCTGCATCGCTCCTTCGGCCCAGCAAACGGCTTCTTTCCGTCAACGACGCGAGTCCGGGCAGGGCCGAGGCCGAAAGGAGTTTCAGCAGGTTTACCTTCGCAAACCATGCGAGGCTCAGAAGTGGCTTTACTTGGTTGGATGATTCCGCACTTTGTGGCGCACGCTTTGGCGTAGATGGCCTCGCCTGTTATGAGCCAGGACATCCTCCGAAAAGGCTGAGGAACACGCCTGCAGATCGAAAACTGCAACACCAATGCACGTTTTAGTGTTTGCCATGAATCACAAATTTGAACTCATGGTATTCGCAAAGAGGACGAAGATTCCAGGCTCACAGGACAAGCCTTACGTCGCGCCGTGCTTCTGCACAGTGAGCAGCTGCATTTCAACACAGACAGAGGCTGCACGAGATCCAACAGCAATGAATGCCGGTGTGAACTGCAAACTTTTGAGGGCTAATTTCTATACTTCCAATGAGCTTACCTCGGTACGCGTTTCGTCAAGAGTCCCGCAAAACAGTGAGACACGGGTGCCAAGAGACAACAGCTGGCAGAGCTTTTCAACATGATACCAGAAGGAAATGAGTTCAACAAACACATAAGTCACACAAGCTCTGAGGCCTTGCATGCAGATCCACGTGTGCACACAAGTGGCGATTGAGCTCCTTCTCGCATGAATCCTGGACTCATAAATCCAGACCAGATGCAAGCAGAGAAAGCCTTTGCCTGTAGCCATGCGTTTTCCAAGACGGCTCTGTGTCCTTGAAGTGTCTCTTTGTCGTGGGTAGCAGCTCGCAGCTCTCCGCATTGTCGAGGAACTGAGATGAACTGAGCATGCTGGGGGAAGCCAAGCCCGAAAGCACCTCTCCTGAGCTAAGACGGTCGCACAGAAGAAGGAGAACTCTCGGCACAATCCCATGGGATTCTCATCCCGTTTGTCATGCTACAGATAGCAGGTGTCCAAACTCTGAGCAGTCAACCGGTCGACTGGCCGATGTTATTAAGCAACTCGACTGATAGATATCTTCGACCGAGCAATTGAGCTGCCGGCTGCAAAGCATCCGAAGACAACATGCTGGTATGAGCCGTGTGTGCGCACGTGCCAACAGTCGTACCCTCAAACGATCATCCCAAGGTGGTGGATCTCGCACGTGCACACGCATGTCGTCAAGAGAGAATCGGCTCCTCAATTGAGCTGATCGACATTGCCGCGACACGGAGAAAGAGTTTGGCTGATTGACACATCTGCTGAGATGAGCTGTGCCACATCTTCATCCCACCATAAGACTCCATTAGTGTCGTCAGTGAACAGGTGTCCCTCTACGTCCTGGCAAGATTTTCATGTGATCCCAAGCAAACGTATGTAAGAGGTGAAACAATGTGTTCCTCGAAGTTTGTGCTCGAGACAGCCACCAATCCAACTTCAGAGTCTTGACTCGGTCAGCCGACATGCCTCACCCAGGGGTTCAGGTTCCTGCAAGCCGAGAAACCGAACTTTGTGGGCGATTCCCAGCATAGGGTGTGTTTGGGGCTCACCAAGAGCCCATCAATCCGAAACATGAGCTGAATTACTAAAGTCACCGCGGCTTTTTCCTCACAGCAGCGGTGCTGAAAGCAAGGCTTGATCGGAAGAAGCACACCCTGGGCTACGTCTCGTACTGTCTATTCAAGATCGTCTATATGGGTGATTGCAAAGCTTGCACCTGTGTCATGTGCAGGTCAACACAGCGTTCCCTGGACATGATGTTACGGCGCATCTTGCGTGCCGGGCAGTGGGGTCTGGTGCTGCTCTGGTGTGGCATCTTTCCAGCCGGAAGTCAGCCGCTGGTCAGTAAGACCGTAGAGTTGAAGGACCGGGGGAAGGAGACGAGGGCGGACATCGTCAGAGTGCTTCTTTGTGACACGTCCCTTGGCAAGGAGCACCTGCCGATGCCACTGCTCAGCCTGGGCCTAACGGCCGGACAGGGCGTCGGCCTCCTCTTGGCTTTCTTGGCAGCTGGAGGCCGCCACATCAGTGTGACTGGCCGTGTGGAGCTCTCTTTTGAGAGTTGAAGAAACGTTGTTCATCATCCGGCTTGCATCCAGATCGGGAGCTGAGGTGAGGAGCAGCAGCTCCTTTGACGAGCTCCAAGAGATCGCAGGAACGGTTGCCGATGCTGGGATTTCGTGGTCGGAGGTCTTCGTGATGCTGCAGATTGTGAACGAAGACCTAGGCTACGATGGTACTGTCATGGCGGTGGACCGGATCATGGGTGGGCTGGGCATCGCAAGCATTAGCCTGGCCCTGGTAGGCGCAGGGCGCGCAGGGACCGAAAGCGGAAAGGGAAAGAGCGATATATTCAGTTTTGATCCTTCATGTGCGCGCAGCGACTTCGGCTGGGAGCTTTGCATCGCTGGCAGCCTTGCGGCTGTGGAGCACATGAAGTACATGGGTACTGTGCAGGCCTTCGGCGCTCACGACTGGAGTGTGCGCTGGCTTCAACGCTTCTGGCCACTTCTGCACGAACCTCTCTCGGCAATGCTGCTCACCTTTGACACGCTTGCCACCAGCCATCGGGCGTCTGTGAAATACTGCCTCATGAGAGGAGTGCAGGTGCCGCTTGTACACAATGCGCAGACTTGCTTGCATCAACCGCGTCGAACACTGAGCTCTTCATGTTGGCCTGCATGTCGAGTGTTTGCTTTGGTGTTATTCGTTGTTGCGGTTGCACGAGTGGAATCGACGTCTGTCGCGGAGTTCTTGATATGGGTGCAGAGGGTGTTACCGAACCTATGGCAAAAGGGCTGAGCCCAACAAGGGAAATCCGAAATTTCACAATGGATTGTTAAAGCTCTGGTGCGGTGCGCTCAACACACGCGGCCAAACTGTGCGATGGACACTGGAGCCTTGGCTTCACACAGGGTTCAACGAAGCCAATTGCAGCTGTGTTCGATCGAATGTGACCTGTGGCTAGGGCTTGTTCGAGAACTGCAAAAACGACGACCATGTTGCCGCACATCATGATGGTTTGGATCAAGTCGGTTCCGCACAGCTCTCCGAGAAGCTAAGTTTGTCCGTGTTTTTGTTTGGCGATATGCTCTATACATCGCATTTGCCTTCTGCAGCACGTGTGTGAACATTTGTTCCAGCCGCATTTCCCGTTTCAGGGCGTTTTCTGAAACGAGACGCTACTCGGTTTGCTCTTGTCCTTTTCTTTCTTTTTCACTTGGCTCTCACGCTCGTTCCAAAAGGTGAAAAAGAGGCAGAAGAGGCAGGGGAACTGACAAGAGTGGAATGAAGTGAATGTGTTTGTTTCAGTTAGATAAGATGAAATAAGAAAACGCTTTTGTGATCTTCGCCTAGTTGGAACAAAGATGAAGTAATCAGGATCAAGCTTGACCGCATACTCGCGAAGCACGCTCTGGGTTCAAGCGCCAGACAAGGTACGTCCAACGTTCCTTTTGCCTCACAGTCTTCTTCTATTCTCACCGCCAAGCATACATGAAAAAGAGCTAGATTAACCAATCGAAGCACGAAGACACACACTCAAATTAAACGAACTCTTTGTCGTTACCGTCGTTCCGCTTCGGTCACACTGCTTGTGCTTGAAACTATATAAAAAACGAATGAAGCGTGCATTCTTCAGCTCCGTTTTGCTGTGACTGCGTTAGCAGAAAGGAAGTATGTAACATGAAATGTCATACTAGAACACTGAAGGTGCCCGAAACCGTGTTGATGCTGAATAAAGTTGGTCTTTTTGCACGACGACCGAACTCACAACCAGGCAAGATTGAAAAGCATGCGGCATAATGAGGAGATTCTTGTTCTCACTCCTTCAGTTCAACACCACACGAGGGAAACAAAGAAGAGCCTGTCAGGTTGGGACAAGGCCTTGAGAGCGCGGATGTGGAACTGAAGCCTTTGGTAACAGCCTGGCTTGCGCTTCATTCTTCCGCTTCAGTCTTTTTGGTTCTTCGATTTAAGCAGAGGGGGTTCGCTTCGCTCTCGCCTTTAAATGAAAAGCACTAACGAAAAGAGTGAATGGAAGCGCCAAGGGGAGAGAAAGAAAATGCACATCCTCTACTCTGTGTCTTACGTTTTACAAAATTGGCGCTTGTCCACAAAGGTTGCACGGGTGCTGTAAGACAAAGATGACACTTAGGTTATAATCTACAGTCGAGAGATGGGGGACTTCAACTGCAGATACCGCAACAACGAGCGCAGTGGAAGCATGCATTGATGAAATGAAGCGATGAACCATACGATTCAAGTGGCAGGAGTTTCTCTGATGAGAAGATACCCTGGAGAGTGAGCCTTGTTCATAATGCCAGGAAAAGAGCATTGCGGCATTGATCCAAGGTCCACGTCTGTGGTTTTATCTGGAACAGCTTTCCAGCTGTAAAGCCATGCGTCCGCGACAGTTTCGCGATGGGCCCTCACAAGAAAAGCAATTGTCCTGCGAAAGTGTTATACGTTTGTCGGTACTGTAGAAAGACGAACACACTTGTAACAGCTAAGAGCTGACGTCAGGGCCTGCATCTCCTGTAACTTTCCGTGTCCCCGTACTTCGGCACCTTGACACCACCACGAGTCTCAGTCTTAAGGTTGGGGCTATTCCGAAGCAGCGTGTGAAAGGCGAATTTCTGACAAGGGGTCGCGATAACATCTCGAAGTTCGCCATCGCTTCATGCTGGGGTGGTGGCGATGTCATGTACGGCTCTCAGCCTCTGAAGACTTCGCCCTGAGTCGCAGGTCATCATGGGCGGCTTCGTCGAACGACCAGGACTTGAACCCTGACTGTAGCCTGCAAAAGCCTTCACCCTGCAACAGACACTTTGGGGCTTCTTGTGCCAGGCCCTCCCAGCAAGCCGAAACTAACTATCCAATGCCAGGGTAGTCATGCGGGAAACCAAGGGAAGTCCGATGCATTCAGAGGACGGCTTCTTCTGTACATGTTTTTCGACGCGCAGACTCACCTGGAAGCTTCAGCGGGACTTGCGGCAAATGCAGCAACGACGACCATGGTAGATTGGTTGACAGCCATGCGAGTCGCCACTAGGCCTTTCCTCGTGAGTTCAGCTTCGGAAGTTATTGTTTTAGGCCAGCTGCACAAGCAACTCCGAGCCCTCGTCGGACTCTCGTTTCAAGACGTTCTCAGGCTGTGGTATTGCCTTCCAACGTTGACCGCGGGGTCCTTGCCGATTTTCTGCTGTCTGACGATCGGCCCGTGATGAAGGGGCCGCTGATCGACACGTTGGAGTTCGCGTGCCTTGGACTTGAGCCCTCTTGCAGAAGCCTTGCAGTGTCAGGGCATAATTCCAAGCATGAGCCGAAGCGCGGAGAATTAAACAAGCTGCGAATCAACAGAATCTAACTGTCCAATTGTCGCGAAGTTTGGCAGCCACCAAGAATCGGAATTCCAGGAGCTGACAGCTTCGGACCGAAAGCCGAATCCAACTCTTCTGAGCTTCACCTTTGTTATTTTCTCAGTTCTCAGGTTCGGTTCATTCCTAAAGAATGTGGAGTCTGTAGGGAATGCATCTCACGTCTTCCAGATGCTACAATTTTCGGTCCATGGATTGCTCTGATGGGTTTTGGCAGTCTACGAAAACTTGCGAGCTGAAGGAGCTTCGGCGAATGTTGCCGTAGTATACTTCATAGTCTGATGCCTTGACCACACTTTGACACATTGAAGCTGATGAAGCTAATTACGTCAGGTTTTGGCCGGTCGAGACGGTGCCGTTGCTGCACGAGATCCTCCCAGAGGGCACGGGATGCCCCCCTGAGCTCCAGGTGACTGGCCTCCTCGATTCTCGGCGTCAGGGAAGCGAAGACTCGTAAGTTCTTGCCGTTCCACACCTGAGTTCCGCCAGTTGTGTCAGAATCTCATAATAATAATTGTGACTTGTGGGCATGTGGTGATATTGACCAATCTAGAAGCAGATGCCTGTGAGGGAAACGGACACGGAAGACTTGAGTGCGAGTCGCATATGTCCGGTGAGACTCCGGCTGTGTCAGGGTTGCAGAGTTGAGCCAATATCAGTTGCAATGAAGATACTGCAATTTTTCAAGTTCGTACTTTGACGAGGAGTGCAAACTCGCCATGAAGGATCTGCACATGCCCGCAGACGTTCACACAACGCAGACAGGCTCAAAAGGCTGCTCCTTGCACCTCGGCCAGAGGCGTGATGCTGTGTGGGTTTGCATTGATGTTGATGTTGTTCCCGAAATCCTTGGCGAAAGGATTTTCCAGCAGAGGTGCTTGGGATGACGTGCTGTGATGATGTTCCAGCTTACTTCTTTCGTTCGATTCTTTCCGTGATACTGTCCTAAGTCGTAGCATTAATTACTCTTGAGGAACTGGGCCGGGCTGTCGGTAGTTGCTGCATCGCATTTCGGGCCAGCCCGATCGATGTAGATGCACCCTCTGGGTCCCCAAAATGACAGCCCTCTCGGTGCTTCGTGCGATCGTCACCATCGCCTGCTTTTTCGAATGTGCAGGGCGCAGTCGTCTGTTGCCCGTCAGCACCGACTGCTTTCAAACTGTCTACATTAAGGGATTGTAATTAAGCATGCCTTTTAGGGTCTGGTTTGCGCATTAGGCGCCTCCAAGAGAGTAGGGATGCACTGTCCTGAATAAAGGAGTGTTGTCCGTACGAAGGAGGGAGCTGGAATCATGAGCCGCGATTTTTTGCTGTAGCGTGGGGATTCTAGAGAAGGCGTTGTGGATGTCGGAATGCTTTGGTGGATCATCGGACTGCATGTAGAAGATGCGGTGGCTTGGCTAAGGCCACCACGTCATGGAGCTATCGATGGACCTAGTGCGCTGATTGAGATACTGCTGAAACAAAGCCTCATACATGGTGCGCTCTATGGTTTGCGTAGCTTTCTCAGAAACCATGCGGTAAGTGTCATCCTGCATACTCTGCAAACTCAGGTTGGGACCTACGGGAGTGCTCTGTAGGATTGTAGGGTTTATCTTGGGGGCTCATGCTTCCGGAGTTGTCGTTGTACCGCCATCGCCGGCTCCGCAGTTGGAGCGGGCACGGGAAGGGCTGCTGCCATGGATTGCGCGGGCGCATCCGCCATGGTAAGTGTAGCTTACTATAAGTGTGGTGAAACCAAAGTGAAAACAATGCAAAAGCCGAAGACAAACAAAATCTGTCCTGGATCTACGGCTGGTGGCGCTTTCTGCGAAAGTGTTGTTTTGAATGTCAAAGTGACGGTGTGCTGCTGTTGGCCCATGTGGGCCCTACGTGCCTCCTTGGGGCAAGGGATCACGTTGGCTGCTCGAGCCTCACCATCGCCTGTACTTGAGGGAAAGCATTCTGGCCGTGCTCCTGACTCCTCGTTCTCGCCGAAAGCAGTTTGTGTTGCCAATAGAAATGTAATACGGGGTCGCCTCCCGAAGACTGCCAGAGCTCTGGCGCCTCCAAATTCGTCTTGTCGGGTATAATCTACGAACACGGCTTTTCGAGTACAGCCGTAGTATGCGACATGCTTCCCGAGGGCTCCTGGAGCTCAGAGCTTCCAGACTCGTGATTGTATGCATGGATGGATGCATGTACGTACCTCTTCAAGTGTAGGAATTGTACTTCTGGATGGAAGGATGGATGAACGGACGGACCACGGATGGATGCATGTGTGTGTGTGTGTGTGTATATGCACGTGTGTCTGTGCGTGCTCCGAATCTCCAACTCCCCAACCCTGACGTGATTCTGAAGCGTGAGCTGCAGAACCTGTCGCTTGCATTTGCGTGTCGAACAGCGCACTGAGCTGCGCTGCAAGTTGCTTCTCACGGGGACTGCTGCTGGCTGATATGTAGATATGTGTTGGGTGCGTGCAACATTCAATGTCCAGTGTGGGTGCATTGCTGGCCGCTCGAACGTGTCTGGCCAAAAGCTTTACATGTAACAGGTCCGAGGTATTCACTGGTGGCTCAGATGTGTTTTGAGCACCTGCAACAAGTGTAGGATGTTGCCGCGACGCGCCCAGCGGGCCGCTCCATTGCTCATGCCTACTAGCACGCACGTGGGCAACGGTCAGCTCGGGTGGCCCGAGCGGGTGCCTGGTAGGCAGTGCAACAAATCAGCTCGGGTCGCCGCCATCTTGGAACCTTCCGCAAGATAGGTAGGTAAGTATGTAGGTAGGTTGAATGATTTTGGAAAGATGGGTGAAGAAAGGAAAGGTGGTGGACAGGCGGATGGATGGATGATATAACTTATGTCGATACTCAAGTGGATTTAGGAAGATGCATGAATGAACTTTCATGGACGTTGACTGTCGTTGCTATGTTTGCATGCATGCATGCATGCATGTTACATCATACATGTCGATACTGTTTGATGCAAAAGCATTCGGGACACGCGGGCTCTACTTGGTTATGTTTAGGGCACAAATTTCTCAAGTCTAGCGAGTCTCGTGCTCGAACGAAGCTTCCCAGGCAATTGGAGGAGAGCTGCAGCTCCAGCGCGTGCGCACAGCCACGTTACAGAGCCGATGGGGAGGTTGCTGTCACTTCCCGATCATTGCCAGTTTGTCAGATCAATGCTGCAAAGCTTCCAGAACAGGGGCGCACTCTGTTCCTGTCGATGTGCATGGGGCCTGAGTACTTCGATAAGTTTTGTGCTCCCTTTCTTGCGTCGTTTCAAGTGGCATATGGACGAGCTCCAGCTGGATGGCACAAGCTGAAAGTGTGGTCTGTCGGCGTGAACAAATCCCAGCTTGAGCGAGCTTCAGATTTGTTTTCTTCGTCGGGCGTGGAGTTCGAAGAGAGCAGTTTGGACGAAATGTCTCGACGCTATGCAGCAGAGCATGCGGAAGGTAGCGGCGTCGAAGGATACCTCCACGAGGACCTGCAAGCGAATGGTGTGGACGGTGCTACTGGATGCTTCGAGTGCGACTTAGCAGATTCTGCTGAGTGCCACTGCGATCCGGGTGTCCACGATGAGAAGGCGGGCGGCACCCTATCGCAGGAAGTAAGACGTGGGAGGGCCTGCAGATTCCTTTGCTATATAGGGAGAATTGCAGAGCCAGAGCCGCAGCTGAGGTGATCTTCAATAACATTTACTTCCTGAGATGGGTCGTGGCGCAGTCTTTGGGCCAACGCTCAGAAAGTGTTCTATGTCCGAGTTCGTTTGATGCTAGTTTCTAGCAATTTGTGTTCTCGTCACGCCCTCGCTTCTACACCAGTACTTCGGCTTCAGGGATGCGAGCGTTGGGGGTTCATGAAGTTCCAAAGAGGCGATCAGCTTTAGTCTTGTACCCCATAGCTGTACCCACGCGGCACATTGATCCTTTCAATGCAAGATCTCACTTTGGCATATGTCTTCCTGGTGCATGCACGGGCATAGGCGGTTTGGACACACCCTCCATCCCACTGAGATGTCAGCAACGGGAAACAAGCAGAGATGAGCTGCAGAACATGGTTAAACGGGTTTCACTGCATTGCCTATTTGCCCCAAAGCCCGGAGTCTTGGCTCAAAAGGTTTGAGGCGACGCGCGACTCTGGCTTTCAGTATATGGTCTTCCTCGACTCAGACATGCTTTTCCTGCAGCCGTTGGACCAGTTCCTTCCACGGTGGCCTGCCTCAGAGTGGGAATATGCCTTCACTGTCTATGACAAGCATCACGAAGCTGCTGGGCCTCTTTCAGACCTCAGACCCCAAGGCATCAAGGCATGGCCCCTGGTCGTTGTGAGAGATCTCCTCAGGTTCCATGGGGAACCAACGAGGAAGTGGCCCAAACCCGAAATGGGTTTGTGCGATTCAACGCTGGCGTTCAGTTCTTCAGGCGGCTCTGTCGGAGGTAGCTAGAAATCAAATTTCTGACCCGTCATGTGCGGACCTTGTGTTTGGAAGCCACCAAGGGAGGGCGTCGGGCAATGTCAGCAGATGTCGTGACATTTCCGAAGCCTGTGAGGTACACACCCGGTGTTTTGCTGTATCTTCGAAACTTGGTGCGGATCACGCTCGATTTCGTCGAACAGGGACACGTGCAATTTGCGGATGAAAATCCGCTGACGTGGTACTTGGAAGAGTTCCTCGGAGTTTCCGACCATGCCCTGGATTCTAAGCACGCGAGAGGCGAGGAAGGTTCTAGCTGCGTAGCATCAATGCCAGGAACAGACGTCAAGAAAAAGCAGGTTTTAGGGCAGACGGAGTTCCACCTGCACTCTTCTGTGCCGCACATGTAGGATGTCCATCATGCTGTTGACACATCTTGCGCAGCCCAGGTTTAAAGGAGTGAGTCAGGCTGCGATTGCTTGGGCAGTCGGTCTGGATTATGTGCTATACGAGGATTGTCAGATTTGCCGGCCGAAGATCCAGCCGTTGCAATTGATGTCTGAATATGGTGAACCCTTCGAGCTGAAGATTCAAGGGCTTCCTGCCAGGCAGCTGAACCAAGCAGAATCCGTCGAGGACGGTGTTCTCACCGAGGACACCTACATCGTCCACCTGAAAGGCTTGTGGTGGCGCATCTTGATCCTGAACTCAACGGCACATCCGATTCCCACACGTTGTTTGGCTTGGAACTCTGATGCACACAAGCTGTGGACATCCCTGTACCTGGTTTGGCGGCCAGAGCACGTCATCGACACGATCATCCGAAATGGCGAAGGCTGTCCCGCAACATCTTGGCTGGACCGTCCAGAAGAGCAACTGGGTGCGGTTTCCAGGTCTAGCTCCGTGAATGACTGGGGTATGGGATGATTGAGGCATGGGGCCGGCACGTCGTGCACAGCTGGAGCTGTGACGATCGTGGTTCTTTTCGTGAAGCAGGACCGCCCCAGGTGGAAGATGCGGTTTCTGGCATGTTCTGGCACATGCAAATTCCATGCAGCAACGAATCCGGACGAGACCTGCCACCTATGAACTTCCCATTTCATGGCTGCTCCCAGCTAGCACAGCCTTCAACTTCACAAGATACTGGAAGCTATCACTGAAAGGGCTGGCCAGGTTGTGTCGCGCAGTGTTCACCCAACCATGTCTAAAAGGGCAGCCCGGGTTCACGGCTTGTTGCACAATCCGCCGCGGGCCCACGAGTCCTAATTCGCGAAAGCCGCAGCTCTGAGATTCTGATGCTTGGAGGATGATGACGACGACGAGGATGATGAGGATGACGATGATTAAAACGATGACCGTGACCATGACGATGATGATGAAGATGGCGATGACCTCCTGGGTCAGATCGAATCCTGGTGTTTCCGCATCTGGGTTCTCACAGGCTCGCAGATCTCAGCCTACTTTGGTTCCGCCCCTCCTGTGTGCTTCAAAGCGTAGATAAAGTAACTGCATGCTGGCCTGATGATCTTGAGCTTCCTAGGTGCCGAGCACGAGTCGACAGAAGTTGGCATCGCACTTTCCTTGGCTGGAACGCCGAGTCTCAGGCTTAAGTGCAAAGAGTACTAGAAGCACAGCGGCAATTTGGCGTAGTGGCCTTCGAGGATCGCATCCAGCTTATGGATATCACCAGAAGACCTCGAAAGTCAACATGTTGCAAATGGCCTTGTTTAAACTCCGATAACGCCAGAATGTCCTTGCTCGGGCCGCGTCTTGCACATCATACACCAATTAGCCAAAAATGCCGTAGATTCCAGAGGTCACACATGTCAAAAGACGTGAGAACTACAGCAGACGATCCAGTGCCACGTCAGAGCACAATACACGTACTATGAACATATCGGAACACATACCGAATTCTTGCACAAATTTCGACCACAAGCCCCAATGCTTTCCCGGGTCCTGGCGCTGGCCCCGTGGGCTGCCACTGGGCGGTTCCATGCGCCCTGCACGCCCAAACAAGCCCTGCAGGTGCGAAAGCAGCTGGCAAGGCTGTGAGGTTGTATGCGTGGTTAGGTGTTTGAAGCCTTTCTGAGCCTCAGAATTTCCTTCAAGACCTCATTGGGACGTCTAGTTTTCTTTGACACTGCCAAAGTTTCTTTGCAGGCAGGGCTCCTGGTGCAACCATTAGCAGGGCATGACCGCCAGAAGACCGCAGCATTAAGCTTTCCTTGACACCCTCGACATGACTGCGAGGCGCTTGATGGCATTCGTGCGCTGGACGCCACCTATGTTGACCGCGTTAGGGCGTTTTGCTCACGATGTGCGTCGTCGCCCAACCGATGCTTGACTTCGTTGGGTATACTCGAATACCTAGGCTCGTGAACATATACGTTTGAAAACACGGGTGCCTTACTGTGAGGATTTGCGCGCAGGTAGGCCCAATGTATGGACAAGGACAGCCCAACAGCAGGTTTTTCGGAATTTAGATTTGGGGAGCAGTCTTCAGTCTTCCCATTTATACAAGCCACTGCCAGTTCCCTGTTCGGCTGTGTTTCCGGGAAGCGCCTTGGACCCTCTTCATAAGGTAGGGTTGGTTTCATCGTAGGCATTGTCATTGTTCATGCAGCCAGAGAGACCGCAAGAGCTTTGGCCTTCGCGTCGCGCGCACCACCTGTGGACCGCCATTGTCAAGGGAATAGCATGTGGGTCCTACTGTTACTGCCTGTTGCTGCCTTTGCCATGACCCAGGTAGCGCCGCGACTTGTTGCGGTTGTTTCTCTGACATCCTGGACCACCTATCAGACCTGTTCGATGCACTTTGTCATGTCAAGGCGCGACGATTTCCGATGCTGAGCCACTTGATTACAACCAGTATTCCCAACTCCTTCAGCACAGCTTCCTCCGGGAGCACTTGGCTGCTATATTGATATGGCTTTGCTACTGGAGCAGAGGCGAGATACAGTACAACTCGTATTCACGTTGTTAGTAAGAGTTTGAGCCAACCTAGTTCGCGGGCGGGATCATCAAAGAGATGGTTCCGCAGATTGTCGGCAGAAGCTGCCCAGTGTCCTTCCCCAAGCTCAGACGAGTCGCATAAAGCAGAATTGCAAAGTGCACAGCAAACAACTAATTCCGGCACAGCACATTGCTGTGAGGACAGTTCACGTTGGGATGTTGGGAGGTTTGGCAGGACTTTCCTGCTCGAGTGTGTCAACCGGGACCGTTTGTATTATTAGGACTGAGCGAACAGAGCAGTCAGAGCAGCACCTGTGCTGCTATTTTGACCCGAAACGCGTAGAGCCTCTAAGTCACGGGGCGGAAAACGTGTGTTGCGCCCGTTTCCTGATACTGGTAGCGGAGCAAGCGAAGATCGGGCCTCGGGTTCGATTGCGGAGGACGAGGACTCCTGCACTAGCGAGGAGGAGGAAGAAGAGGCCCAGGAGGGCAGGCGCGGTGCCAGTGGCATGCGGCATGGCACCGCCCGGGCCACCACCTCTTCCGGCAAGCCCCTGGCCCAGCCAGCGAGTCCCCCGATGCATCCTGCTGAACCGGGTGGAAAAGCGACCTTGGCGATGAAGACCGAGAGGAGGAAGAGCACGCCAAGGACAGAGGTGGTGACAAGAAGGAGAAGGAGCACTCCAAGGACAAAAGGAGTGACAAGAGAGAAACAAGGACAACGAGGGTGCCGGCAGAAGGGTCTCCAAGAAGGACCGGGACAAGAAGGAAAAGAAGGAGACCCCGCGGGCCATGCCGAAGCCCTCAAGCCGGACAAGGAGGACAAGCGGGTGAAGAAGGAAGACGACCGGGAGAAGACGGAGCCCAAGAAGCGGTGCTCGAGGAGATCTCCTACGGCCGATGAGGAGTTGCTCCCCGCCGCTGGCGCTGAGAGCGGAGCCCACAAGCCGTACAACATGTACAACGACACGTGGTGCGACTATGAGGGCATGGATGCAAAGCTCTATCCCGACGAGGCGCGGCGACGAAGCCAACCTCCACCTCGCAAGGACCGCTCGTCATGACCGGGACTCGCGAGGACACTCCCTGCGAAGATGAACTTGAGTCCGGGATCGTGGGCCCGGTTTTCCCGAAAGCATCCCGAAGGGTTCTTCCGTGCGGAGCCGGGTAGATGAGTACATAGATGACAGACATAGAATCAACTTACTTGACTCTATACCTTACTTGACTCTACACTTGATACTTGACTCTATGCTATCTCTGTTCAAGCTCATAGCACTTGAAACTTACCTAGGTACTTATTACTTACTTACTTGACTCTATGCTATCTCTATACTTACTTACTTACTTACTTGACTCTACTTACTTACTTACTTTGACTCTATGCCTCTACTCTATACTTACTTACTTACTTGACTCTACTTACTTACTTACTTGACTCTATGCCTCTATGACTGACTCTCTATGCCTCTATGACTTACTCTCTACATCTCGGTATCTAATCTCTCTTCTAAAGCCAGGGGTGGCACCGTCGTCGTCCATCGGGAATGCAACCCTTCACAGGGATTGGCCACCTCGAGCGCCCAAACGCTAGGTAAAGTTACACATTTTGCGGTGCCTGCGCAACCCTTCCCAGGGATTGGCCACCTCGAGCGCCCAAGCGCTAGGTAAAGTTACACATTCTAGGCGCGCGGCGCAACCCTTCACAAGGATTGGAACTCTCGAGCGCCCAAACGCTAGGTAAAGTTACACATCTTGCTATGCCCGCGCAACCTTTCGCAGGGATTGGAACTCTCGAGCGCCCAAACGCTAGGTAAAGTTACACATTTTGCTATGCCCGCGCAACCCTTCGCAGGGATTGGAATTCTCGAGCGCCCAAAGGCTAGGTAAAGTTACACATTTTAGGCGCGCGGCGCAACCCTTCACAGGGATTTGCTTCCTCGGGCGTTCAAACGCGAGGTAAAGTTACACATTTTTCGGGCGCCGCGCAACCCTTCACAGGGATTCGCTTCCTCGGGCGTTCAAACGCGATGTAAAGTTACACATTTTGCGGGCGCCGCGCAACCCTTCACAGGGTTTGGGTGCAGTTCAATTGCATTTTGCAACCCTTCACAGGGATTGGCATTTTGCAACCGTTCACAGGGATTGGCATGGTCGAATGCACGAACGCTAGGTAAAGTTGCATTTTCTGATGTGCATTGAGATGAATTTTGCAACCCTTCACAGGGATTGGCGTGGTCGAGTGTTCGAACGCGATGTAAAGTTGCAATTTTTGATGTGCATTGAGATGAATTTTGCAACCCTTCACACTGTTTGGCGTTGTCGAGTGTTCGAACGCGAGGCAAAGTTGCATTTTTTGATGTGCATTGAGATGAATTTTGCAACCATTCACAGAGATTGGCGTGGTCGAGTGTTCGAACGCGAGGTAAAGTTGCAATTTTTGATGTGCATTGAGATGAATTTTGCAACCCTTCACACTGTTTGGCGTTGTCGAGTGTTCGAACGCGAGGTGAAGTTACACATTTTGCGGTGCCCGCGCAACCCTTCACAGGGATTGGCTTGGTCGAGCGTTGAAACGCTAGGTAAAGTCGCACATTTTAGGTGCCCCGCGCAATCCTTGAGAGGGATTAGCCTCCTCGAGTGTTCTAAGCGGCAGGTGTGCAACAGGTACCGTTGCATGTTCTAGGCGCTGCGTGTAACCCTCTGCATGGATTGGCGTGGTCCAGGGTTGAAACGTGTGGGCAAATTACTACTTGTAGCCTTCCCGCCGTGCAACTCTCCACAGGGAGTGGCGTGGTCGATTGCACGAACTTGCATCTCTGCGAGGTGCAATTGGCAACCCTTCAGAGGGATTGGCAGATGCATATATGTATATATATATATATATATATATATTAATATATATTAATATATATTAATATATATTAATATATATTAATATATATTGATATATATTAATATATATTAATATATATTAATATATATTAATATATATTAATATATATTAATATATATTATTATATATCAATATATATTAATATTTATTAATATATATATATATATTATAATATAATATAATATAATATTATATTATATTGTCTTAGGTTATATTAGATTATATTAGATTATAATATATATATATATATTATATATTATATATATTAGATTATGTTAGATTATATTAGATTATAATTAGAAATTAGAGGATTATTAGATTATATTAGATTATTTAATTAAGATTATATTAGATTATATTAATTTCGGTTATATTGATATATTCGATATATTCGCTGATATTCGATTATATCGAATTATATTCGATTATATTCGTTATATTAGATTATATTAGATTATATAGATTATATTAGATTATTTGATTATATAGATTCTATTAGATATATTATTATTTATATTCGATTATATTCGATTATATTCGATTATATTCGATTATATTCGATTATATTAGATTATATTAGATTATTATTAGAGTATTTTAGATTAGATTATTTAGATTATATATTATATATTTTATGTTTTATATTTTATATTTTATATTATATATTTTATATAATATATATTATATATATAAATATATTATATATTATGTATTATATATTATATATTTTATATTATATATTATATATCATATATCATATATTATATATTATATATTATATATTATATATTATATATTATATATTATATATTATATATTATATATTATATATTATATAATTGTATCTATCTATGCATATATATATATATATAGATAGATAGATAGATAGATATATATTCATGCGCTTGTACGGCGCGCACGCTGTCTTGCGACGGCGCAACGCGCCGCTGCCTGGCCGATGACTTCTGCAGGCTCGGAATTTCGTCATGCTTTGTAGAGGCTTTCTCCTTTTACATGTTTGACTCGCAGGCTGCCTGGTCGATGACTTCTGCAGGCTCGGAGTTTCTTCCTGCTCTGTAGAGGCTTTCTTCTTGCACGTGTTTGACCGGCAGGCTCTGCTCGTGAGGGGCTACATGTTGCAACATCTTACTATACTGGTGTCTGTTGTTTGCCTGCCTCGTTTGGCTCGAAAGGGAGAAGAAAGGGAAAACGCGTTGCAGCATTTTGCACACATTGCAGCATCTTACTACACCTAGTACGTTTCCTTGCCTGCCTCGACGCTGTCTTGCGACAGGGCCGGTGTGGAGATTTTTCTCATCTTATCAGTTGACCATACTTAGGACAGCTGTTTGCCCGCCTCGACGCTGTCTTGCGAAAGGGTCGGTGTGGACACTTTTTCATCTGAACATACTTAGAACAGTGCTTTGCTTGCCTCGACGCTGTCTTGCGAAAGGGCCGGTGTGGACACCTTTTTCCATCCCATGGCTTTGCTGCTGCGGAAGTTGCGCGTCCAGGTTCCTCCCGCGCTGGCTCTCCACCCCCAACCCGACTCCGAAATGCTTCGTGATGCAGTGTAAGGTCTGTTGTTCTGTATAGATCGAAGTCAAATCGAAGGCTTCTGTGGTCTCACTTGATCTTCCGAACTCCCCCGAACCAGTTGTATGTGTGTGTGTGTGCTAAAGAGACAACGCATTGCACGAAGCGTGCATGTATGGAGCAAGCGTGGACATGTTGCAGTTGCCGTTGCAACATCGAGCGGATGTGAACATCAAGACTATGGATGCGTCAACAAATCCAGCCGATGTGCAGGATTGCACCATGAAGTCGTCAGGTACCATGGACGTCTCAGGCCGATTGACAACAGAAGGCTGCCGAGCGAGAACTATGATGGGCGAACCGTCAACGGCAACCTCAAGTGCTCGCATTGGTACATTGGTGCGGCGGAAGCGTAGTGATTCCCAATGCTTCGTGAGCAGACAAAGGTTCGTCGAGACGCAGGAGCTCCTCGATTGCTTGGCACGTTAAATACTTTGCGGCATCTGGCGGGTTTCCTAGTGAAGTAGGGTGTTTCACTTCGGAACGGTGTCTTTCCAAATCCCTAATGGCTGCACTGCCTTCCGCTGCTGGACTCCCGGCGCCACGAGTCGCGCAGCAGCTCAGCGAGGTGGACCCGTTTGTGGTATAGGATAGATCTTAAATCCCTAATAATCCTTTGAGAGACCTGTGTTGTGACTGCCGCTTGGGAATGTTTGCCAGATGCCGCCGGGTTTATTCTTCCATGATAGTATGCCTTGGGTTGGTATACCGGATGTAACCGAGGCCTGGTGCTCCCGATCAATGTCTGCAGCTATATTCAGTCTTTCTACAGGAGGCTCTGGACCACCGTGATCCCTGCATTAGTCCTACTAGGCCCTCGGATTACCCGGTGTGGGTAGACACGAAATAAGGACCCCATAAGCCCGTTGCGTTCCCCTGGAGTCTGTTGGATCGGCTAAGAAACATACGCTGGCCGGTTGTGGTTTGAGATGAAGAGCGAAACCCTAATCCCTACTCCTTTCAGAGACCAGTGTTGCGACTTCCGCTTGGGGATGTTTGTCAGCTGCCGCTATGTTTCTTCTTCCATGATACTATACCCTGGGTTGGCATAATGCGTGCTATGGAGGCTCGGGGCTCCCGATGAACCTTTGCAACTACAATCAACCATTTTCAGGAGGCTCCGGACCACCGTAATCCCTGGGATGACCTCTCCCGGCACCTCCTCAGGCCGCCTCTCCAGTGCTGGTGTCCCACTTCGTCCAGGCCGAGAGGGTCGCTTGGGAAGGAAAATGAATTGGCCCTCAGCCAGGTTGCACATCGCCTTCTGGATTGTCGCTTTGCAGAAGGTGCTGTTCGACCACCGTCTGCAACACTCTCGCTGGTTTGGGCCGTTGCTTGCTTGCTTGGACGCTGTCTTGCGAAAGAGCGAGCAAGCGACTTCGCCGCCGCAGGAAAAAGGATCGCTTGCTTCGATGCTGTCTTGCGAAAGAGCGAGCATGGATGTGGCTACTACTACTACTCCTCCTACTACTACTACTACTACTACTCCTACTACTACTGCTACTACTACTACTACTACTGCTACTACTACTACTACTACTACTACTACTACTGCTACTGCTACTACTACTGCTGCTACTACTACTACTACTACTGCTGCGACACGATCGAGGTCCAGGTCAGGGTATGAGCCCTCACGCTATGGGGATCTCGATTAAGCGTTCCCACACATAGAGCATAGAGTGAACTACATCGAGTCAAGTGCATGGTACATAGATCACTCCATGACTCTGTGACTCTATCTCACTATGACTCTATGACGCTATCTCACTGTAACTCTATGACTTTATGACTCATGACTCATGGACTCTATGACTCTTGACTGTATGTGCCTCTCGAGGTCCAGGTCAGGCTATGAGCCCTCACGCTATGGGGATCTCGATTAAGCGTCCCCACACATAGAGTGAACTACATCGAGTCAACTGCATGGTACATAGCTGACTCCATGTCACTCTGACTCTATAACGCTATCTCACTGTGGCTCTATGACTTTATGACTCATTGACTCTATGACTCTTGACTTTATGACTCATGACTCATGGACTCTATGACTCTTGACTCTGTGACTTTACGATCCCATACACTGGATCTATCACATAGCCCCACACTCTTCGCTGATGATGCTTTCGGGCCAATTGTCTTCTAGTTTCGTACCAGCCGAGGAGGCCGACCGCCCGCGAGGGAAAGGACATGGGCAAGGACCGTGGCAAGGCGCCCGCGCCGGCACTGGTGAAGAAGCGGAACAGAGCGGGGAAGAAGCATCGCGAGAGGTGGAAGGAAGCGCCGAGAGCGGCGAGCGGCACGGGCGACAGCCGCGAAGAAGCGCACGGACGCAGATCCCCCCAGCCCCCGCCGCTCGCTCCACAGGAAGTGGGCCGCATCATAGCACAAGTCGTGGAACTTATGCAAGGGGCCAAGCCCAGGCATGTTTTGGCGCGGCAGCGTACCACCCCAACCGCCGTGCGACGCCTGTGCACGCGATGTTGGGTCCTTCGACCGATACGCAAGGAGAGTGCGGCTCTGGCTCTGGGCGAGGAGAGCGGCAGCATGGATGCCGGACAGCGACGCAACGCTGCTGCTCGTGGAGTTGGTGACTGGACTATGAAGTTCTCATCTACAGCCGTTGGGGGGGATGAAAAACAGGGTTCGCGTAATTCTCATGGGGGGGTTCACTGAAAACATGGTGTTCCCGAAAGCGTCGCGAAGGGTTCTTCCGTGCGGAGCCGGGTAGACAAGTACATAGATGACAAACATAGAATCGAGCACATGACCTTATGACTTGACACTTGAGTCTACGACTCTATGACCCTATGACTCTATGACTCTATGACTCTAAGACCGAACTTGACTACTCTTGACTACTCTATGACTCTACGATTATGAGATGCTCATCTATTGCAGGCTGTGATATGTCAAAATAATATGGTTGCAAAAACTTTGCAAAAATATTGCTAATCGTTTTTGCAGAAAATTTTGCGTCAGAAAACGGATCTTTTATATTTTGCAGAAATTTTGCAAAAACATATTCGTGTCGTTTTTGTTTTATGCTTCTGCAACCTTTGGTTGTGTACGGTATGAAACAGGACCTGACGGTTTCTCGGCAGTGTCAAAATGTTTCGAACCTGAACTAACTACTGATGTTGGAGATCCTTCGTGGAGGTTCTTCGACAGTAGTTGTTGCTCCTCACTTGTTCCCTTGGTGGTCATTCGTCGCCCAATACTGTGCAGGAAAAGGATGCGGGCCAACAATGAACACTTGAAAATGTGGATATCGTACGTTCATTTCAGTCATGGGCTTCCTCGGGGTTGCAAGCAGGCGGTGCTGGAAGCTTATGTGCCGGAGACCACTCTCGGACTTGATGTCCTTGTCGATGATGTTACTATATGGCATTATTCTTTACTCGGTCGGCCCCAAAGAGTGCTAGGACCAGGAGCTGCTGCGGTTTCCTGGGCCCTGCAAAACTGCAAAACTTGGGCGACCTTGTCAGGCAGTGCATCAGGCGCCTTTCGGCTATTATTCCACGGGCTGCTGCATTTTGAGGTTCGGGTGGCCTGTAAGTTGTCGGGGCAAGTATCTTGTTGCCAGGTGCAGGGTGGGGACCATGCAGAAGGGTCAGGCTGTGGTATGGTGCGGCAAGAATATGTCACTGGAAACGCCCAGCGTACAGTGGGCAGGGAAAGGCCTTCAGTGCCTACATGAAAAGTTTATCAATGAATTTACGTTTTCAATTCTTGTTGGGGAAGAACAATGCTGCCCGGTTTTGCCGGATTCCACTCAGGGTCCAGCGGCCATTCGCCAAAGGTCAAGGGACTCGCCCTTCAGATTGAAGAGTTTGTGGTCCAAAAAAGTGCTGAACAGGAGTAAGTCGAAGTTACCACCGTGCATTCAGTCGCAAAACATGTGTTTGCAGCCCGCACTCTAGTTGAGATGCCAAAGACACGTTTGGGGCACCGGGCAATCGTGGCATCCTTTCGAGATCTAAACGTAGCCACGTTAACTAGATTACACTCCGATGGACAGGCAACCTTTGTCCAGCGAGTACGAGTTACTAGTTACAAGAAATTTACTAGTGTGTGTGCTGCTACGTAGCAGCAGTAGCATTGTGTGATGTCCTGTGCCGGGTTTGCTTATCGGCTGATCGCAATCTACTAAACCTTGGCCAGAGCGCAGTTCGAAATCTCGAAGACCCTCGTTTTGGTCTGAGCGCAGGGTAAGTCAGGTAGCTCGTGACTCGTGACAACATATCCCAGCGAGTCATGTTCTGATTGGTTTTGTGTTGTAAGTAAGTTTCGGCCTACTTTTGGCCTCATGGAGGTGCAGCTTGATTTCTAGCAACAACTTGAATTTTGCAATGCCTTGGAGGATCTTTTCGCCAGGGATCGCATGCAACTTGCCGTTGCCGAACATCCTTTCATCAAAGGCTTCATGTCAGTTGCTGCTACTAGTCACGCCAGCAAACATAGACATGGCATAGCGCAGGAGCTTCTAGGGATCCTATGGCCTACTAGGGATTCCAGGGCAACTGCTGTACTGTACCGCTGAGTTGTAGATTGTAGGCTCTGTAGCTAGCTAGCCAGCTGGTAGTTACGAGTTGCTCGCACAAGATCCGAAGGCATTGCATTCTTCGTCCGTGCAAGGCTGCTTTAGGGTCCAAGCGGCCGCCAATTAGTTTAGAACAGTAGCCGTAGCTGCTGCATTGATTTTCGCACAGACTTAGACATTGTAGCTGCAGCTCCCAGAGCTGTTGGATTTTTTGCGACATGTCATCGTGGGACGTGGCGATGGAAGAGGAGATTCAGCTGTCCCAGGAAACGAGCGCACAAATTTCTGAAGCCGACAAGAGACGCACTGAGAGCACAGATGCAGGTGTTGCAAGTGAAGAAGGGGGAGCGCGGGGGTGCACAGTGCCTCGCACGTGGTGGGCTGGGCTTTTGAAGGCGGCTGGCAACGGGTGTGGGCTGCCTGATATTCAGCCGCCAGCCAGGTCGCTGAACATAGTGTCAGGCTGCACTGGTTGCTCAGCTGAAAGCTTCGTCTTGCAGGCACGGTTTGCTTGGGATTAGGTCCTGGTCTCAGGTGTGCATTGAACGCTTGCAGGGCTAACTGTGATCCATCGCCAGTGCACAAGTACTTCATTTCAGATCCTGAGATTCCTTAGAGAGCTTGCCTTCCAAATTTCCAGCGGCCCGAGAAGCCAATAAACCTAAACAAGAAGCTAAAGCTCAAAATAATGTACACTGTTGTCACACCGACGGCCTCCAGCTGCAAGCCTTCAGCCTCAGCCAAAACCACAAAAGCTGAAATATCAACCCCCAGGCCCTAAGCCCCTAAGCCGAAGCCCTAAGCCCCAAGCCTAAACGTCCTCGACCTGAGACCTCAAGGGCATCGTGAGTTCCCAGCTTCCTGCACCTTGTTTGCCTTTTTGGTGCACTCATATTCCAAACCTATTGTCAATGTCCTCGAATGAGCTTGAATCTTCAAGCTTGACTTGAATTTGAATTCAAGCGCAATTCCAACTGCCCAAACCTGACCGAACCCGTTTGTCTGTGTAAATTTACTAAATTGTGTTTCGGCAGGCCTTCGGCTATGACTTCCAGCTCCACAGCATCTCAGAGCGAAGCAATGCTTACCGCGATTTCCTTCTCGAGAACCATGGTGACAGATTGCTTCATGTTTTCGGTGATGTTAAGTCACAGTTGGAAGCAAGCGATGCAAGGCCGTGCCTCACTTGTGCGGCAAAGAACATCGTGTGCAATGAAAGTGAATTTGCTGGAGAGGTGCACTTGATGGTAGCCGGATCGCCGTGCGATCCGTACAGTGTTATGCGCCAGAAGCGTTTCCATGAAGATAGTGTGATGCGACATCGGGATTACTCAACAATGTTTTCCAGTGTTCTCCGTATGATTGCTAAATACCTGCCCTTCATCACCATACTGGAACAACTGCTCGGGTTTGACCAGAAGTTCGATGCGGCTTCGCCCGAGACGCCCTACCAGAGGCCTGCTGCTACAGCTGATACTCTGTAACTACAATAACTACAATTAACAGTTGCAGTTGCGCAGCTCCACCTAGTTTCAGTGCCTTCGAGGATGTGCAGCATTTTGTTGTTCCTGGGTCCGTGCTGGGTCGGGCGATAATGTGAGGGTGCTTCTGGGTGAAAGGTTGCTGGTGCTGTGCTTTCTCTGGGCCCTTCAGACCATCGACTGTAGGACTGTAGGCTCGCACTGTTTAGTATTTGAGGAGAGGCATGGAGCTATGTGTAACTGTTCCTGCAGACTCTAGCTGCTAGCTGCTAGCTGTCATCAAACATTAGATTCATTAGATGTGCAGCTGACTGTTGCTGCCACTGCCCCCAACGAACCCCAACGGCCCAAATAAGTGAGAAATCATGCTGGTGTGGTAGAGTCACCGTGTGCTGAAGTGTAGCAGTGTAGCAGTGTAGTACTGACTGTTCCATCGTGCTGTGTAGGGCAGGGAATTCGAGACCGTTCCGTGTGAGAGGCATGTTTATCCTCATTGCGTAGATTGTCCTTGCGCTTGTTGGTGTTGTTGTTCGTGCTGCTTTTGCGCAGTGGCAAAACTGCCAGCTTTGGTATCCTGCGACCTAGGACCTAGGACCTAAGGTACCTAATGAGCGACATCGTTTTGGGACTTAGACGCAAGCCGCAAAACATGGCAGGCTTATGGCGAGCTTGGGAAGCAGGTCCTTCGCATGTGGTGGGTTCTATGTCGCCAAGCTGAAGCTGGATGCACACTCCTGGATGCAGATTTCCAGACCAAGGCCTGATCTTGTTTGGGAGAGACTGCTGACTCAGTCAATGTAGTCAATAGGTCTGACTAAGTGGTGAGCCGCTGTAGAAGTGCCATCTTCTGCTCAACTTCGTGGTTTGCCGGTGTCACAGATTCGCAAATAATTAACTCGAGCGCTGGACCCAGCATCATTGGTGAGTTCAGGCGCCTTTGATTCCTTCGTTGCTATGGCTGCGGCTATGGCTATGGCATGTGTGTTCAAGCTTCCTGTGGAGAGTTTCAAGCACAACTGCTGATTGGATAATGAAGTATGGAACAGCGCAACCACACAACAAAAGCAAAACTTGCAAACATAGCGATAGGGCCCTCGATTTGACAGCCTTTTTCTCATTTGAGCCTAACTTGGGTCCGTAGATCCCAAAATGTTAGAATGTTAGAAGACCATGATAATTCTAGATTCTAGCTGCTAGCTGTAGCTTCGATGTTGGCACAGATGTACGTGCCCCGCGATCCTCATGATTCTGCTTAAAACGGGTGTGTTGTTCTGGTGTTGCTGCTTTTGCACAGCCAGCCTTACGAGGCGAGGCAAATCGAGTTTTGGATCCCAGTGCTCCCATCACTCTTTTGAATATATGGAAGACACTTGGGAAGCGGCCTTGTCAGATGCTTTGGGTCAGGAACCTGCCGAGCCATCAGATCCTTCACTGCGTCAGAATTTGCTGTTGCAGAGTAAACCTAGAGTTGGGCGGCCAGCTGGTAGCCGCAACAGGGGAGGTCCGGCGGCGGCGGCATTGATGGTGGATGCAATGCAGGCCCCTCAAGCGCCTGAACAGCCCCGCAGAGGCTTGCCAGAAGGTTTGGTTCAGTATCAACAGCAAAGAGCTGCTCTTGCACGGACCCCAAGCACACCTTGGGGGTGTCCAAGGCTTCTTTCAGAGGTGGGCACATCTCTACAAAGGGCCATGGGGACAGCCCTCGCTGAGATTCACAAGCACATGCAGCCAGCGAATGAGAAGTTCGTGGATTCAGAACAAGCCAGAGTATTGCAACATGTTTTAGATGCTGACGCCCTCACGTGCTCGTCTTCGTCAATGGCACAATTGTTTCCAGGAACGAACAAAACCATGATTCAGAAGAAGCTGGTTCAGTGTGGTGCTGGTAGCCATGCTTTGAGTACATCACTTTGGTCTTCCATGCTCACCACCCTTCATGAGACTTTGACATCCCAGGGTGGACGACCGCTGATGTTTTTCTTGAAGCTCCGATATGACGAGTCTCCTGCCACTAGGCTTGCGAATACACAGTCGGGTTGGTGCATAAAGTTTATACTAACATTTATACGCTTTCAGTGGGTTCGTCTAGCGAGCCTAGCGGCCAAGGCTGCTGAGGCTAAGGCTAAGGGGCTCAGGTTTCTAAAGATTCTGGGCTTCAACGCCGTATAGAATATAGAACTCTTCAGCATCCTCATTCAGCAGTAGAGTAGAGTCGAGCCGATATTTTGAGTTCAACATCTTCAAATATAAGGCGAATTAGGGTTCTTCGTGAAACTTTCAAAACTTTGGAGTTTTAGTGCTGTCTCCAGTGTTGGCTGCTTGTAGTCAATATACTCACCAAGCAGACATGAAGCCTTTTAGCAATTTTAGCAGCAGCAAGGCAACAACACATCCCCGCCTGCGAGTGCGCAGCTCTAACTATAATTGTAACTCCAATCTTAGAAAGAAAAACAATTGAGCAGGCTTGCTTCGGACTGGAGAGTTGGGTGTGGACTCACCGTGCGAAAACATTTCGAATCAACAATCGGTTACGCTGAAGTTTCTTTGAGGTTCATGCAGCCGAGTGAGAATTTCTAGGGAACCCAAAGTTGCTTCGGTAGTGGTCTTTTAAGAAATAGCCAGCCGGCCAGTGCAGGTGAAAGTGCGCGTGGCCACTATGCAGGATCCGGACAAAACTCCGTGGCAGATCATCCTCCCGAAATCATGTGTGCAAGCTGATCAGATTGCTTGTCATGCCAGATCCATCGGCTTACCGCAGCAACCACTGACGGGTGGTGTACGGTCTGCAGCTGAGGCCGTTACTCACGCAAAGCTTCTACAGACTCAGATGTCGGTGGGAGTGTTGTATATCTTCACCACGGAACAAAGTCAAGCGGCCGATGGGGTCAGTGCCAAAAACTCTTTCGTATGGGTGACTGGGAGCGTACCAGCACCACTGCAGGCCATGGACTCTTCCAGTGGCGAGAATGAAAGGGCATGCCTGTGGGAGTCCATCAGTGCACTTCCCGAGCTTGAAAGGTTGCACGCTGACTTCCCAGTGAAGCTTCGACATTCGTGCACTGACAGGTATTCTGCTAATTTCCGGGCGGAGCGAGGCCTCCGGGAACCTGGTTATTTGGAAGGCTTCAGTCTCATCCATTTGGGATGCGACGTCCACAAGCTTAGCACGACCATGGGCTGGTCGCAGGCCTCTTGCAGCAACGACATCAGCGCCATCCTCAACGTGGCACTGATGTGTTCCAATTTGGGCGGTGTCCGGAAGCTGCGAGACATTCTGACAGCACTACTTCTCGACGAGGTTTGCATCAGGGAGGAGCCCAGGCCTACAGATGCAATTACCAAAAAGTACCGCGAAGACGTGTATGACTTGTTCCTGCCCCTGCGCGGCCCAGACCGCAGGATGAACACGAAGAGGAGGTTCATCCTGAATTACTTCCTCAATGGTCAACTCCAAAGTGAAACGGTAACTCACCATTGCCTATTCGGATGTTGTGCAGATCGCCACGAAACGTTCTCGAACATGGCCTTGCACCTGGTGTGGGCTTCGCTGCCTTTCCAGTGTCCTATACTCTGTAGGAAAAATTGGTTGGGTACTTTACCCAACCTCGACTGGGTGGGTCTGATGGAAAGCCACCACGGTTTGTTTCGCCGCTTGATGGCCAAATTTGTCGGCAAGCCACAGTCAGGTCTGCAAGACGACAGCAGGGCCCAGCGAAGCAATCTAGCAGACCCTTGGGCCATAGCAATACAGGATCATTTGCGGGAATCTGGCCAGCGCCCTCCTCACGTTGCTTCTTCTGCAGCTGATGCAGGCCACGACTCACAGGAGGGAGGTTATCAAAGTCCGGGGGTTGGAAGAAGAGTCGTAATGCACAAGACAGTCGCACAATCGTAGAGTATAGTCGTCGTACAATACTACATGGTCATGCTTAGGCTTAGGCCTTAGGCTCAGGCTGAAGCCTGGACTTATACATTATACACTTAGACTTATACTTCTGCTGAAAGCAAGACTTGGTTTAGTCCCAGTCCTTTAAAAAAGAACTATCATTGTTCCCATCCCACTACCTGAACTTCAGCTGCAAATTTAGAAGCCGATTGGAAAGAAAACCTTTTTAGAAGCCGATTGGAAAGAAAGCCTTGTTAACGTTGCCTTGAATTCCCAGGACGATCCGGAAGATGATGGTGCAACGCAAGCCAGGGCTGCAACTGGGGACCAGCATCAGCCAGACGCTTCTCTTTGGGCTGAGCTGAACCGACGGCGCAAGGAAGATGTCAGGAAATGGATCCAATCGGACGTGTATGGCAACCTGCCCATTTTGAGGGAGCTCTTGACACCTTTGCATGGGTTGATGGCGCACATGTTGATGCTTTCTGGTCCAGCCTACGAACGCAAACAGGCAGCATTGGCTGCACAAGGCAAAGCCCGTGGGTATGTGATCACGTCCGCTGCGCAAGGTGGAGAGGTGGACCAATGTTTTCATGACCTCCTCAACATCATATGCTCTGATGCCAAGGGCTTGCCAACAGAGACATTTGCCTGCAGTCAGTTAGTTAGTAGTAACAGAAAGTAGTCGTTTTTACTCACTATCGGTCTTCCGCTGTGCCACTATGACTATGACTATGAGTCCTTTTCTCACTTGAACCCTTTAAAACCCTTATACCCTAAACTCCTAAATTCCCGCCTGGACTTCCAATACCCCAGAACATCCGCAGACGAACTGTGGCTGAACATTTTAAGTCTTAAGGCTTTACTTTAACAGTTTAAACTCTATAGTATATAGGTCTGAGGCTAAGGCTAATGTGTTCTGCTCTGCTAAGCCCCTAAGCCCTAAGCCCGCATGTGATGAAGTTCCTTCTCTATCTGTCGGGGTGAAGCAAGGCTTGTTCCATGCTCGCAGTGCGCTGCGATTCCGCATGCCAGCCGCCTCGCTTTGCTGCCTTCACGCACTGCTCCGATTGCCAAGGTTGCAACTTCCATTCACTCTATTTCTCTGCATGGAAAACAATTCTGTGTTGGACGACATACTGGCTTTGAATCCGTGCTGTTATGATGAACTCTTTGCAAGGCTCGTCAAGCGGTATCCTACAAAGGATGCCTTGTTGGGGCCGGAATGTCAAGCGATTCTTTGGGCTTTGGCAGAGAAGCTGAGCGTCGATGTGGCAGAGATCGAAGCCACACACAGTTCGATTCGGGACTTCTCTTTGCTCCGCTCACGCGGTTGGCTGTCCAGCTTGGAGTCCCTCAGTGCACGTTTCGTACTTCAACAACTTGCCAAGGATAGGGGTGCCACCAGGAACAGTGCCAGTGATGGCATTGGACGAGGACGTCGATCGAAACAGAAGAAGGAGAAGAAACGTCGTGGCGGAGGTGGAGCTTGGCGTGCTTTTTTGGCACGTAATCTGCGTGGCAAACCTTTCGCAGCAAAAAACCTGCGGGAGGCCGCGGTGGCTTACCGTGCACTCAGTGCTGAAGACAAGCAATACTATCAGGACCTCGGGCGCCTTGCGACAAAGGCACACAAAGCTGGTGGCAGAGGATTCGGTCCTCCCGCACGAGAGTCCCTGCAGCAGCAGCAGCAGCCCCAGGACTTGCCTGGTGCTCTCAATGATGCCGGGGCCATGGTGATGCAGAATGCAGATGATCTTCTGCAGCTGGATTTCAGCGGTTCAACTTTTGAGGACAAGTTCAGACAGCAGAAAGACGCCCTGGCTCACAAGGACGATTCATTAGCATTGAGCATTCCAGAGCAGACTGCTTTGGATTTGCAGGAGAACCAACTGGTGGGCACGCCTGCAGATGCTTTTCAGCTTCAGGGCCATGAAGATGTGGTGCAGGCTTTCAAGCAGAAGCAGTTGCCATCTTCCAAAACGTTGGCTCTCACGTGGCGGCCGCCGGCTCTGTCCGCATCGAAGGCAAGGGAGTCATTCATGATAAATATTCCTGTTTCCAGTGAAGTGCCCAACTACAGCACTAGAGTCACTAGAGTTACTAAGTTCCTAGAGTGTTGTTCTCTGTTGTTCCAGGTTCAGCCCAGCCTTGGGCATAGGGCATAAGGCCTCGGGGCCAGGAGTTCTGAGCACGAGGAACAAGAATGGTACCAGTTGCTGTTGCTGGTTCTATGTTGGGTTGAAGCGCAAGGTCGTTATCATTACACATGTCTATATGGTACTTAGTTCTGCGTGTGAATTCCTGAGGCCCTGCCCTGTCAGATCAAGTCTAAGTCTACTTACTTCAGTTTGCCTCCTGGGTTCGAAAAAAGTTACAGTTATTGTATTGTAGGGCTTGAGTCTTGGCGTGGCTCGTACAGTTTGCGGTGAAGCAAAATTTGTCATACTATCTGTTCAGTTTAGTTTAGCAGCAGCAGTTTGCGAGTCCTTTCTTTCTACAGATTCTACCCTCGTTTATCTCACGAATGAATCGTAACAACGACCCCTGTACTAGAGTACTGTGAAGTGACGGGTTTGCCTTCCCTTTTGTGAATCCGAGTTACTTTTGGGATGTTCCCAAGGTCTGACTTTGGAGTCCATGGCTTGTGGAGTCTAGGGCCCATGGATCTTCGACTTCTGTTTGGCTTCTGCTGCCGTTTTTGCTGCTAAATTACAAACTGCGGTTGAGTCGGCTTCGAAGAAGTGGTCTGTATTGTCAGCTGTTCTGCGTTTGGTTTGGGTCAGATTCCGATATACTGTGTAGTCGCTGTAGTCACTGTAGTCACTGTAGTCAATGGGCTGGATTCCACAGCTTGGCCCTGGGCCCCAGAATAGTTGTTTTCCCCCAACATCATGGCACCTTAGAACCCTGGACCGTCGTGAAAATGAAGGTGCTGCGTGTAGTGTCGCAGCATCCTGCCAGGCTCTTCTTCACCCTTCGAGCTTGGGCCGCACCAAGAAGTACGCCCTTCAGAAGCATTTGCAGAAGGCATGGTCCAAACGGTGCCGTGTATTCTTCCACAAAGACCAGCCGCGGATCAAACCTGCTAATGCAACTGAGTCGTTCCAGCCCACGCCCTGCTTCCTGCTTGGTCTGTGTGTCTGTGGAAAGTATCGTGGGAGCTCGCCAGAGGCTTTGCACTTCTGGAGACAGCTGGTTGCATTTTTGAAGCCAGTCTTCGCCAAGGCTAGAAAGCAAGAGAAGAATCATGAGCGGCTGTTGCTTGAAGACAAGATGTTGGTTTTCAGACTCAGGTCAGGCCCACCGCACAGGGTTCCTGAGGACGCTGAAGAGGCTGAAGAATGCAGCCCACACGAGCGTGAGGCCGAGCGGGCCGAGCACCTTGAGTACATCCATGTTGGAGATTTCAACTTCTCCAGCTGGCACTTTAGTTGCTTGCGAGTGCATGAGTTCACTGACGCAACTGCGTGGGGGGGTGCCTTCAAGCGAACATCAAGACTCCATCCAGGTTATGGTGCGCACCGATGGTGATGGTGATGGTGCTGTGGACAAAACACATGGAGTATTCACAGACGTTCAGTTTGCGAGCAAGTTTCTAGACCTGAACCGAAGCTGTTTTCTGCAAGTGTATTGCATTTCCTTGTGTGAGGATCTCTGGCAAAAGCAGGATACAAGCTCCAAATTGGTTCCGCTTGTGCCCTTGCCAGGGGTTGACGAGATGAAGATTTGGCGTGGCTGGGAGTTTGAGAAGCAAGAAATGCAACGTCTGAGTAAGGAGAAGCGCAAAAGAACAGGGTCTGACATGCCCACTGCTTTACAGCTCCCACGTGCCAAGAAAGCCAGGGGCGGAGGGCCCGCCCAACCTGGCCTGCGTGCAGGGGATGCAGAGCCCCAGCAGCCGAGCGAGGGAGTGGAAGACCAGCAGCATGCAGACATGAACGAACAGGTCCATGGCTATGCTGAAGCTGAAGCAGAAGTGGATGCTGATGAGAGTCAGGGCCATGACGAGGATGAAGATGAACAGCAGGGTGATTGGTTCCAGGATGCGGCAAGTCATCAGTCTTGTTCCTCAAGGGATCCAGAGGATTTTGACGAAGACGACCAGCGTGAGTCAGAAGATGATGGTGGTGGAGTTGGTGCAATTCCCTTGTCTGATGCTTCGCCTGAAGCGGCCGACGTGCGTCTGGCAGGTCTGGGAGACGAGCTTTGGGATGAGATGCAACGAGATTTTGCCGATGCCGATGCCCTTGGGGCACATGGTGCGGCGCCAAGGACGGCCCCTGCTTTGGCACGAGGTAGTGCCGATGTCTTCGAGCTACCTGGTCTGGGAGACATCAGGTACTATGCTGACCGTTCGGTTTTGCAGGCAAAATGCACCAACCCTATGCACGGTGATTGTCGAATCACGAGAACTACCCAGCCGCATCCATCCAATCCTGGTTGTCACACCGCACGTGGAGGCCAGGGGAGACCCCTGGGCTTCTTGACCACCTGGCTCCAAGCCCAGTTTGATTTTGCCGACCAGGCTTCCCACTGTCATCGTTGCAAACCAAGCTACGAAGCTCGGTGTGAATCCCGTTCATTTCTGGTTTCGCTGGAAGGGGGCCAGGCTTGGAGTGACCGTGCTGAAAGAGCAAGAGACACAGATGCTGGCGAGGACTCGGAGCCACGCCTTATCCGTTGAAGATCTCAGGGTTTGCGCCGTTCGTCGAGTCGGATAGGACCCTCGCATTGGGAAAAAGCGAACCTGGATGGACAGTCCCGTGCTGTACTATAGCATGTCGTTGCATGTCGTAAACCCAGCCTTGCCTGAGCTCTGACTGTGCTGCACATTGCACCCTTCTTGCTCTACTTTCGAAGCCTTTCCATTCTTGCATATTGTAGCTGTTGTAGCTGTAGCTGTAGCGTAGTTATAAACTACAGACAATCCCTTGAGAGAGTCCAGTTTCAAGATTGTTTAAGGTCTTAGGAGTCTAAGGCTGAGGCTCGGGTAAGGCTGCGGCTACGGGACAGGTTTTTGAGTTTCGCAACTTTTCATGCTTCGGTTGAGGATTTCGTTTCGGCCTATAGGCCAGGCCCTCTGGGTGCAGGGAAGTGAAGGGAACCAAGGTTCGTTTAGAGCAAGCCGTGCTAAACTAAGCGCATATTGATTGCAGCCTTTGGATTTCGATTACTGTAATTCTTATCGCTGTAGTCAGTGGGCTGAGGGCTCATGGAGTTTAGAGTCTAGAGTTCAGGTCTGCTGGAGTCAGAGGTTAGGTCGCAGCTGTGGGTTCGGGCGGT
>CAJNDT010001335.1:651422-833922 GCA_905221615.1 Symbiodinium sp. CCMP2592 | reverse complement strand
GGTAGTAGGAGGCAGGCAGGGTAGGTCGGGGGTAGGTGGGTAGGTCACTAGGAAGTTGGTAGGTAGGTAGGTGGGTAAGTAAGTAATGCAAGGTAGGTAGGTAGGTATGTGGGTAAGTAAGGTAAGGTAGGTAGGTTGTGAATGTTCGTGATGGTGCCAAGGTTACATTGTTGTTTTGTGCTTCGGCTGATGCGGGTTGAAGTAGGTAGCGCCCAGCTCATCAGCTAATCAGCTAATGACAGCTACTGTAGAGGAGGCATGTTTCTGCTCCCTTCAAGCTTTGTTTTTTGGCAGCAGTGCGAATGCGATTATTTATGCCTTGCACCAGTGTCGTAACTGTGCTGCATGGCAGCAAGACGCAGCGATCCTTGCGCTGCAGAACGCCGGGCCCTTCGCCACCAGCGGGGACCTCACCTCCCTGCAGGTCTCGCTGCAGCCATCGACGGGCTCCTGGCCGAGATCGCCACCCTGGGCGGGGCCACCAATCTGGTCCGCCTGGCCCGCGAATGTGACCTGGGACCTGCTGGCCGAAACGAACCAAATCCGCAACTTGCACGCCGTGGTCGCAGCAGCGGTTTCTGTTGCCGGAAATTTCATTGGTCTTTCAATGATCTTGAGAATGTACCTGGGACGACCCGACTTGTTCTATGATTCTACGTAGACTTTTCCTCTACTCTATGCCGACTAGTGACTAGTAGCAGGAGTCTTATTCCGTTTTGTGTGGCAGGCGGCACTGACAGGCAGTGCAGCAGGGGAGGTCGTCGTTCATTGTGTGCTCAGTGGCTGCTTGTTGGTGACTCTGTAGACTGTATACACTGTAGACTCGTGGTAGATTCTGTCAGCTGTTAGATGTGCATACAAGTAGCTAGATAGTGATCGTCGATTTCAGCTTGTACATCAGCTATGTATCAGCCAATGGCAGGCATTGAGGAAGTTGCTTCAAGTCCTCGGCTGTTCAGATGTTCGACAGTCGATACCTCATGTTGTGAACCGCTGATTCCTAGAGTGGTGCATGCTGGTGTCGGGCTGTTAGAAGCAGTGAGTGATCAACGACGGCTAACCTTTAGTCACCCTAGTTGGACAACAATAGTTAGCGAGTGTGCTGTGCTAAGGTGACTCTTATGGGGGGGAGTTCTGAAACTTATAGTCATTGTAGTCTGCAGCTGAGTGCTTTGATTTTATTAGAAGGCCAAACTGGTGTGCTTGGTTGATGGTTCCTGATGTTTTAGGAGTGCAGGGAAGTGTAGTGTAGGGCCTGTAGGGAATAGGGTTTGGTGTTTGCGGTGTTTAAATTTACAGATGAAGGTTACAATAGAAACTCGTGATCTTCCCCTCAAGGACCCTCTAGGACCCTAGGGCTAGGACTCGTGACCAGGAGGGCAGAACGTGTGCTCCTGGCTCTGACACCATGGCTGAGGTTGTGACTTGTCCTAATGCAGAGTTTGGAGACAGCTCGCTGAGCCAATGACTTGGAAGCTTGCAGCTAAGCTAGGGCTGCGGCTAGGGCTGCGGCTAGGGACACGTGACAGTTGGGCAGCAGCTGGTACCAGCAGCCTTGGCCAGTGTGAGTTGACTGCCTGGGAACTTGCCGCAGCAGAGCAGTTGCAGCTACAGTAGCTACAGTTACGAGAAACAGTATCAAAAGCATTCGTGTGATACTGGCTCGGCCTGGCCTGCAAGAGAGTATGTGCGACCCTTACCTTACAGTCTAACAGTCTTACAGTTCCTATTCCTGTCAGAGTCAAGGTTTGCGTGTGAGTTGTGTTGCCTCTCGACTCTAGCTATACAGTAAGATTGAAGAAAGTTAAGTTCAAGCTGGAAGCTGTATGGATGTAGCGGAGTGGAGGGGAAGCTGCCTCTCTTGCTTCTTTGGAGGGCCATAATGGACAGTGCGCAGCTGAGTTCAGAAAAGCGAGGCAGCAGAACCTTTGAGCTGTGGTTGTGTAAGATTGGACTGGAAAGTGCATCATGAGGACTGATATCGCTGCCTGTTTTTCGAGCGAGTGACAGCGAGTGGCAACAGAGCTGTTCCAAAATACCCTCGCACAGTACTGGCAGTGAAACAGTGCATCTTCCTATTCACTAGTCATAGTCATAGTCAGTAGTCACTAATCATACTGACATACTGTCGTACTGGTGTAGTCAGACGAGTTTGTGCAATGGAGCCTGAGCATCCGTCGCCGTAGGGACGTAGTAACGCCGTAGTCTACTGCCGTAGGAATAGAAGCCGTAGCCTGCAGAGCAGTCCATATTGCATATCTAGTGAATCTAGCGAATCTAGCGGATCTATAGCATCTTGAGCCCCAGCTACGTTCCGGGCCTTGTCGTCAGATTGTCAGACTTTGTGGCAGGTGGCACATGTTCAGAGCATCCAAGAATTAGTTTACTTGGAGTCTGCAGAGGTTTCCATCTGCCAGGCAGGGTGTTAGGAGCAAATGCCCCCTGGACTCAGAGTTGACAGTTGACAGTCGTGCGTGCCTCAAAACTGAAGACTGAAAAGTCAGGCGGGAGCAACAGCCGCCACTGCAACAGCACAGCATGGCTGCTGTGTCTGCTGGGTGCCATGACATGTCGTTTATTTATGATGTGACCTACAGCAGGCTGGGTAAGAGTTCCTGTGCCGTGGTTCGTGCCGGTTGCTTGTAGCTACAGCAGCCAGCTAGTGAAGTGATTACTGTGAGTAGTGGCATCTGGAAGACTTCCGCAAGTTTAAATGCCATTGAAACAGCAGTTTTCTCAACGGCAGACGGTCGGCTCTTTGACTTTGACTTGAAAGAGCCTGGTTCAAGCCAACGTGTTTTGGTCTTGCTGCAAGCTGCTCTGCTCGGTGCTTGCTGCTCACTGCTTGCTTGCTGCTCGCTGCCTTGCCTTTTGAGCGGTATGGGCGGAAGAGGAGGCGGTAGAGGCGCCGGTAGAGGCCGGAAGGATTCCCGGCAGCATGGGTTCATGGAGCTGTCTGGTCTACTTCATAATGTTGTTCAGCGTGCAAACTGACTTGGAACGGTTGCTAGAATATACGTTTCATCTAGCGGCCTGCCAGAAACCTTTCGTAATTTGGTTTAAGCTAGTCACCAGTCTCTGGGATTGTAGTGTTGCTCCTGACGTGACCCAAAGAATGTACATGGAGTTTTCCTTGAGTGTAGTGTAGTGGTGCAATGTACTCACTTCATTCACTTTGTCTGGGTTGCGGAGTGGGGTTTCGTAGATTTTGTGGCAGTGTAGCAGAAGAAACCTAGCCGCTAGCCGAACTGCTACCTGGTAGGCTTTTCGCAGTCTCAAGATAGAAGTTTGTTGATCGTCGCAGTGAGGAATTTGTGAGGTTACGGCGGCTACGGCTACGGCTACGGCTACGGTTAGACTCAAGGTTGTACGGCGCTGCTTGCACAGCTGCAATGCTACACTGCTCCTGCTCCTGATACTGCTACAGTTGCTACACTGCTACACTAGCATTTCTACAGTGCACTATAGTAACACGTGTAGCCGTATCAATTTCCACAACAACCACTACTTTGCACCTGGGCCAAGGATGCCGCGGCCGCGGCTGTGACTCCGAAAGAAGAACTGGAAGAAGCAGGGGACAATGGCGAGAGCAGCTTGTGCTGGCAGCTTGTGCCTGCGGTGGATGGCAGCACGCCGACGGAGCCCAAGTCAAAGAAGCGCAAGCAGGAAGGCCGATGCCATTTCTGCGGGGTTTCAACCACGGAGGCCCGGGGGTTCATGTGATGTTTTGGCAATCCAACGGTCCAACAGTCCAACAGCATCGCTTTTTAGGCCTCTAATTAGTGACTCTAGTCCCTAGGCCCTAGGCCTTAGGTGACCTGGTGTTTAAGGTTGGACTTCAGGGTAAGCTTAGTTGAGACCTGCCCCGTCACAGTAAATATGTACAGTGTGACTCGCGTAGTGACGCATGCTGCTTCCCTGATCATCTGTGTCGCCGCTTCCCAAAAGTTGCCAGCTGAACTAGCTAGTATGCCCAGGGAGGGTTTCAACGTCTAAGGGGATCTGTGTGAGGCGTGGTTCCCGGTTTTAGTTTAGTGTAACGGTTGAGATGCCCGTATCTGATTGTTTCCACTTTCTGTTTGCAGGATGGTGTGCGCTTCGTGCAGCTGACCGCCTACATGCTGCCCAGGTCCACGGTCGTTCTCATGCCAACCTGCTTCAGGTGCTGTGATTGCTGCTTGAGCATCAGGCCCGAGTATCCCTTGGAAACTCACCAGACGGCCTATACCTTGCGCGCTGGGTACGCACCGGACCCCAAGTTCGCAGACGAGTTCGACATGAGCTTGAAGGTATTGATCGCAAAAGAAGAGAATGGGGAGCTGAGGGCTTTCTTCAATCCGCTGGCCCATGTGTTCACGGCGAGTTGTTTCGGCTACCGCATCTCGCAGAGTTTCCTAGCCCTGACAGCCAGTGAGTACGGTGCCCTGCTCAAGCGACAGCCTGAGCAGATCGGAAAGGACCCTGTGTCTGTTCCGTTCAAGTCTCCGGGCGAAACATCGAAATACATTTTGATGGACATGGCTGACTTGAGGCACGAGCAGATAGCCGGTCTGAGGCAGATTGAAGTGTACAGCGACCATTCGACAGAGCTTCAGCAGTCAAGCTTGACACCATCAGGACAGCTTCACCGTGAGCAAGGTGGGCATGTGTTCAACAGAATGGTCGCAGCCTCGTGGGAGAAACGACCTCCAGAGATTAGGCCCACGGCCACCAAGCCCGAGACCTTGGCCCAACTTCAGCGGTTGCACAACGAGGCCGACCAGAAGGAGAAAGAGCTCGCCAATCAAAAGAAGCAGATTGCGCCTGTCAAAGTGGAAGATGATGATGACCAGCAGCCTGGTTCAGGCCCAGTTCGACAGTTGGGCATTGACCTGGGCAATGTGAGTGATTTGAACGAGAAGGCGCCGAAGAAGCGGGTCACAGGCAAGGCGGGCAGCAGCGACCCGAAGCCTCAGCCAATCCAGTCGGCCCCAGCGCCGGCAGTGAAGTCAGATTCCCACAGGCCCACTCTCAGTGCTGCTTGCCCAGAACAGACGGGAGTCAAGCAGGAAGTTGATGCAGGATCCAGCGTGGGCAAAACAACTGCGAAGAGCAGACAGATTGCCAAGCTCGATGATGATATGCAGGTTGTTGCGAAGAAGCACTTGGCCGTGACACCCACGGGCCAGATCAACAGTTTGGAGGGGCTGGTGCCGGGAGCCTTCTTGCTTTGGGATGCCGACCGCAAGCCCCTCATGAACGTGTTGAACGGGGTGGGGTGGGGAGCGGGGACCTTAATGCCTTAATCCATTCCTAAATAGTCCGGTGTCCTATGACGAGATTGTAGTGACTAGAGTGTTAGCTGTTAGCGGTCAGCGGTTAGCAGTTAGCATTGGTAGGTAGCCATCGCCATGCCATAGCCGTGCCGTACCCATCGGCCCTAGGCCGTAGCCATAGCCATAGCCGTAGTCAATAGTCAGCAAGAAAGTTCCCTAATTTGTGAGTGCATCAGATAGGTCCACAATGAATTTGCAGTGCTGCTTGTTTCCGATTTCTTGCATTTGATTTGATGTGGCAGCACTGGCGCCGGGTGTTCTTTTTGGCAGCGTTTGCTTGAAGCTAGCCATGTATGGTGATTTGATGGCCCACTGATTTCCGCATACTTGGCACAAACAGTGAGTACAAAAAAGGCCTGGTGGTGAAGGATGTTGTACCATCGCGAAATTTCATGGTCATGAACATGGTTGCTGGGAAGCTTTCTTTATGCTGAAGCATGTATCGACTCAGTTTAGACTCTTGAATCTAAGTTCTAACACAGCTTGTAGCATTTTGGCTGGGCAGGCATTTGTAAAATGAGAATGCAAGGCTATAATGAGCTCTTGGACTATTGCAGGCAGGCAAACTGAGGGCATTAGGGTGTAGTCAGAGTACCAGAATCCCTCGGAGCTCCTAGGTCCTAGGTCCCAGGCCCTACAATTTCCTAGAATCCTATGCCCCAGATGTGAGAGCACGTAGAAGAGCATATTAACCACAAGTTTCCAACACAGCTTCCACTGTTCGTAGCTGTAGCCAGCTGTGAGTTGGCAAGCTTGGCTATCGGCTATGTGCTTTCTGACAGGCTAAGCGTATCTTGGACGGTATGGCGAACAAGCCCGACTCCCATTTCGCATGTAACTTGCTTGAACAACGCATCCAGCTGTGCGACAACATCCAGAACCTTATGCTTTGGGCGACTGGCGTGAGCACTGTGAAGGAGGTCAAGCTGCGAGGCTATGTCAACCAGTCCGCAGCCTCATGGGCCGACTATCCTTGGACTCTGCAGTGCAGAGTGTGCTCCCGATTTGCAACCGAAGCCTTAACCGCTGCCTGCAACGAAGTGAAGTCGGGCACGGACGTGGCAGAGCAGCCATCGAGTTTCAAGACAAAGCTCTCCGAGTTTACCCGCCACTTCACTTGGGACAACCCCTTGAGCGATGGAGAGCTGGATTACCAATTTTGTGGCTCCGACCCAATGATGCAGCACCTGATCGCTGGGCTGGTCCAGCGCTATGACCAAGCTGAGAATGACGACGTGACCCTGGACCTTGGAGATGACTTCGACATGGAAGACTCTGAGGCCATGAAGGCAGTTAAGAGCGATCTGCAGGACGGGGTCTTGTGTGAGCCGTTTGAGCTTTCAGAGGTTTCCCAGTCTGCGTCTTAGTCTCAGTCTTAGCCATATGGCCTTATGTTCATCTTCACTTCAATCTTCTTCTGTAGCGTTTGCTTACTTAGTTGGTTGGCTGCCGTCGCTATGTGCTAGGATTGATGGCCGTTTCCAGTACTCTATATAATACTTAAACAAAAATATTCTGTGGCAGCAATTGTTGTCGCAGTCATTGTTGCTTACTATGTTCAATTGAGGAAAGACCACCACAGTAGGAATTGCGGTACTAAACTGTGTGACTGTATTTGCTTACAAACGTAGTCGCTGGAGCAGTTGCCATTATAGATTGTTTTTGTTCTGCTGGTCAGCTGGTCTTTTGTCTTCGTGCACATTGTACAATTGTCACAACAGCAACAGGCTAAAAGCCATCAGCGACATTGCCCATGACAAAATATTCTGCAATATACCCATGCACACAATGTCAGTAGGTCCGTAGGTGTGACGGAATGAGTAGTGAATAATGAGTAACTTGAATGTGGGCACGGGCGGAAGCACTGAAGCGTTTTCCAGGAAGCTCGCAGTGGATTTCTCGCGTGCTTCATGTCTGACACATGGCTTGCGGTGCTTGAACAGATGGGCGACAAGAACGGCATCGTCGCGGAGATCTGTGGGCAGATGGTGGGTGCACTGAGTTCTTGGGAGAGTGTAACCAAGCATTGGCGGAAGAACGACCTGAATGTGCTTGCAGAGGCAATTGATGATGCGATTGCCATGGCAAGATGCTTCCTGACATTGCTGGGGGTGCCTCAGGTGGGATCCTTTGATGATGCCGGCAGCCCCGCAGCCGCGGTGTTCGTCTTCAGCGAGTACAAGGGCCGGGACTTGTTCCGGCGTGCGATTCGGGGAGTGTTGGCAAAGGAAATTTGGGCCAAGGAGGTAGTCAATCTGACGAAGACTGCCGGGAGTGCTGCTCTTCTGCGGCCGAAGTTGGCAAAGCTTTCGAAGCTGCTCGAGCAGGCCGTGAATCCGAAGCCGGAGGACCTTGCTGGCTCAGCCTTCTTTGGTGTGCTCTCGGAGATGAAGGATCTGTTCGGCGAGCTGACGGGTGGCATCCGGGAGATGGAGCTGAGGCCTTTGAGGCAGAAGGGCGCGGCCGTTGCAACCAACGTGGCACAGGCCATGATGGAATGCGACAATGTGAAATCGGAGCTCATCCCGTGTGCCTTGCAGTTGCTCCGTGTCTTTGCAGATGTCCCTGGGGTCGTGTCCGCCGAGCAGGAGTTTCAAGTTTGGGCATCCAAAAGAAAGAGTCAGGTCGACTTCGACGGCTTCTTGCACGTGTTATGCAACATTAATTCCCCAGACGACTTGGATGTGAAGAAGCTGCACAGCCTTGTGCCCCAGTCGCCTCCCGTTTTGGATGCCACCTCACAGTCGAAGATGCGAGAGCTCATCAGCAACTTCATCCGTGTGTCGTTTGATGATTTGGTTCTCAAGGCCAGCTGCTGGGCATTGCGAAATGGATTTGAAGTCCAAGCTGATGTTAGCTGCTAGCTAGCTTATTGTAGCTGGTATGCCAGTGACACTTGTGTGTTGTTTGCAGCTCCATGTTCAACTCTGCCGGGTCTGATGAGGTGTACTGTACTTGCACTTGAGACTGTAGGTCACTAGGTCACTATGTAAGTGGTAATTGGTAGATGAGTAACTGTTGTATTTGTGTGTAGCGGCGTAGCTCATGGTTCCGACAACAAACCGAAAACACGTTCTAATAGGTTGATTGGTGAGTCTTCAGTATTGGTTCTGTTGAAGTTTAATTGAAGCTGTGAGTTCAGAGACTAGAGTCTAGGGCCAGCGCTCCGGGCCTAGGGCCTAGGAGTGCTCAAGGCTTTCCGGCCATCGGCTTGAGTATACAAAGCGACAGCTAGAAATGGAATGTGGTTGGGGTTCTGTCGGGCCGATTGAGCCTGCTTTTATTCTATAGCTTCTAGCCTGATACGTATCAGATATCAGAGAACTTGCAGCGACTTCCTGTAATACCGCAAGGGCTGCTGGACAGGACTGTAGATTTCAGAGACAAGGGAAGACAAATGGGAGCATTTTACCAGTTTACCATTGTCCGTCGCATCACATTGCAGGCAACTACGCTCGAATCCGGAGAAGGTCACATCGATGCAGAGGATGTCAAGCTGATTGTGCAGGTGGTGAATGCATGTGTGGGTTGTGCTTTCAGTGGCGACCAAGGCGAAACGATGTGCAAGTTTGTTGGCAACGTCTGCACTCTTCTCCAAGTGGCCCTCAAGTTTGCTGGGGGTGTGGCGAAGTTGCGTAGAATGGACGACCGCGACAAGGCTGCCAACAAGCACGAGGGCCTGATGAAAACATTGAAGCTGCTCATCGACCGCATGAGGAGCAGCCAAGACGGGCTTGAACAGATGATATCGCCCCTCCTCCCAGACTGCACTGACAAGTTTGGCTCATCTACAGCACGCATGTGTGAGTGGCCTCTGACTTTCGAGGAGAAGTTCAAGTACAATGACAACGCGGTCTACAACATGCGCATCCTCGATATGGTCCGTGCCATCTCATCGACCTTGAAGGATGGGGCTGCAAGCATCATCGAGCTGAGCCATGGATATCAGAAGACAGGCCAGAAGTACTGGCGCGCAGGCCTTGATGACTCCCCGGTCCCCACTCTGTTGGAGCCCCTCAAGACCATCTTGAAGACAGTCGATGGCAAGAAGCTGCGAGATGAGTGCGGGGCCTTCATGAAGGCTTGCCTGCCGTTTGATTGCAGCTAGGCCTAGAGTCCTAGAGTCGCCAGAACGGTAGGCCCGCCCCAGGCCATGACATAGGCATGGGCCCAGATGCCATCGTGTGAGTTCTCAAGGTTATTGTTTGTGCTGTCCAGAGGCTTTCTGGGGTTTGCAGGCTCTAAGTTCGGGGTGCAGATCTTTGTTACCTGCCAGCCTCGAGGACCTTGTTCATGTTTGATGGACTTGTAAGCAATGTTTGGGATTGGTTTGGAGTCCGAGTCCAAAGTTTGAATTAAAACAAGAGCCTAGGGCCTAGGGGCTGTTGTTGATTTGCCAGTGTCATACTTATGACTTATGGTTGGGCCGGTTGGGTTGGGGGTAAGCCATCCGGTTATGGTAGAGCAGAGGCCCATATGGTGCCTATTCCATCTCCGAGGCCTAGGCCTAATTTGAAGATCATGATAGGAACTCAGTGATTGCTGTGCAGGAATGTTCGTGTGCCGTGTGTGGAGCTGTTCAAAAGTGAGACATTTAATCGGGGCGTAGAGCAGGACATCCATAAGAAGGCTTGTGCAAGGCTTGGCAGAGTTCATGAGCTTTTGGGTGGGATGCTGGTTGTGAAACGTTCCCGTTTATTCCTGTCTGAGCGATTCTAAATTCATTTTTGTACGTACTCCTTCTTATTTGGCTGGTTCAGGAGAACAGTTGCAGTTTTGTCTATCGTTTATCGTGACAGAGTGATGCTGTGACTCAGCAGTTCGGTCCAAACCTATCGTGGTCGTCGTGGTTCTTATACGACTGTGTTGCTTGTTTGGTCAGGCCATGGAGACTTGCGAGGATATCATCACGAAGTTTGGCGGGGTTGGCCTCAGCTTGCAAGTCCACGAGGAGATGGAGGGCTTGAAGAGCGAGTGCGACAGGATTTCGCAATCACAGGTGAAGTACTCCAAGCTGCTAGTCCTGGAGACTTTCCTATTGAATGCCGACATGAAGCTCTCCTCGCTCAAGCCAGGTGCCGATGGCAATCTCGATGAGGCTAGTTCGGTCACATGTCGGAACATGAAGGCGCTCATCCTGGAGGAGCACACATTCCTCTTCAAGAACAAGTTGGGCTTGAGTGAAGCTGATGTCCACCAGGGATTGCTTGCAGCATGCAAGAAGCATCTTGGGTAGAGCATCAGCCACGAATCCGGGCTCCGAAGGCTTATTGGCTTACTGGGCTTACTCAATTTATTGACTTTACTGTTACTGGCTTAGTGTGTGACTTTAGGCCTTTAGGCCTACTTCAAGGTAAAAAAGATGCCGCCAGTGTTGCTCTTTATCGTGGAGTGAAGCTGTCAACGATTTAGTGACGACTATAGTGGCTATAGGCTATAGTCATCGTCATAGTCTTGGAATTAGAAAGCTTTAGCAGCTTTAGCAGTACCGTAGCAACTACGTTGCCCAGAGGCCCAGGCCTTTGTGCATGACTGCCCGCAGTCATGCTGTCATTTCTGTCGCTATTGCTATGCAACTTGCACGTCAGTGATGGCCCGACGGTCCTTTTGATTTGAGCGCACATCGCTGCTACGAAGTACTAGGGGCTACTTAGTTCTTTTGGATGGCCGCAGAGATATCGAGTACAGCATGTGGTCCATTTGCTGGTCGATTTCTCATAGATGGGGTCTGGTAAGCCCCCAATTCCCAGACCGTGAAGTGTCAACCCAAAACCCCTAGCCCTAGCTCTAGCTGTCTAGCCACTTTAGCCCTAGCCGGCCCTAACCCGAGCCGCCCAAGGCCCTAGCCCTCAATTCCTGGTTCTGAACGTCGTTAGCTCTTAAACACCTTATCAACTTATAAACCTGCACTATTACACCCCAACCGTACAGCGTAAGCCCCAAGCCTTAAGCCCGCAATTCCAAAATCCAGGCCCCGCAACTTATCTGGCCAGCGGCAGCAGCAAGCGTTTGGCAACTAAAGTAGTGGGCATCGTTGGCAAGTCTGCAACAGCGATATGGGGTGATTCCACTTGCCGGCCCCTGTGTGCAAAGTGATTTGCAAATATGTAAACTGTACACTGTACACCTGACCGTATATTTGGGCGCTGTTTTGCAGCAACAAGTCAAGTGTTGGATGAAGTGATGGGTCCTAGGGGCCGAGCGAGAAGCGAGCCTCGACCAATGAATCCTGTGTGCAAGCACCTCGCAGCTGTGTCCGGAGACCTATGCTGTCGTGGCTAGTGTGTGCGCGGGTTTGGTCTTGATTCTTGAATCCTTGAACCTACGTACAGTTTCCTGTGACCACGGTAAAAAGACAGCGTGTGCAAGGCGTGTGCATAGCTCCACAGTGTTCTTGTCGTGTGCTGTCTTGCAAGCTTGAACCTTGAGCGATTGATCTGAGAAGCCCGTTGGGCCGCCACCACCCTAACCGCCACCACAGCCACTACCACCACCAGCACTTTTCTAAAGAAACCAGCACCACCACCACTAGTAACAAGCGCCACCACCACCACCAGCACCAGCACCAGCACCACCACCGCCACCGCCATCACCGCCACCACCACCACCACCACTACTACGGCCACTAGCGCCACCGCCACCACTGCTACCGCCCCCACCCCCTACCGTCGCTACAACCGCCGACACCAGCACCACCACCACCAACCACCACCACCCACCACCACCCCACCAACCACCACCACCACCACCAACACCACCACCACCACCACCACCACCACCGCCACCACCCTGCTCATCCGCCTTGCTCATGCAAGTACATTTTTGTCTTCAGATTTTTTGGGCTTTGCCGGAGCTTAGGAGGAAGATCTTGATTCCAGCTCATTCTTATCACTGCCGCCGCAAGCCAATTTTTCTTCGGCACATATTTCTGTGTTTTTCTAACAGTCCCCAAGCAATTTGTTTCTTCGGCAAATATTTCTGCAATTTTTTTGCAATCCCCGAAGCCGACCGAAATTATCAGCAAAATTTCTGCAAAACCCTTCTGCAATATTTCTGCAACCCTTTCTGCAAAACCAATATATTTAAATATCCATATGTCTAGACCCTGGGGCATCTCATAACTCTACGACTCTATGAACTTGAGGAGAACTCTGTGACTTACTCACTTGACTACTCTGTGACTTACTCTGTGACGTACTCTTGACTTACTCTGTGACTTACTCTCTGACTTACACTCTGACTTACTTTCTGACTTACTCTGTGACTTACTCTCTACCTCTCTACATACTCTCTACATCTCGGCATCTAATCTCTCTTCTAAAGCCAGGGGTGGCACCGTCGTCGTCCATCGGGAATGCAACCCTTCACAGGGATTGGCCACCTCGAGCGCCCAAACGCTAGGTAAAGTTTCACATTTTGCGGTGCCCGCGCAACCCTTCCCAGGGATTGGCCACCTCGAGCGCCCAAACGCTAGGTAAAGTTACACATTTTTTAACTTAATAGGCGCGCGGCGCAACCCTTCACAGGGATTGGCTTCCTCGAGCGCCCAAACGCTAGGTAAAGTTACACATTTTAGGCAGCCCGCGCAACCCTTCCCAGGGATTGGCTTGGTCGAGCGCCCAAACGCTAGGTAAAGTTACACATGTTTCGGGCGCCGTGAACCCTTCACAGGGATTCGTTTTCTCGGGCGTTCAAACGCGAGGTAAAGTTACACATTTTTCGGGCGCCGCGCAACCCTTCACAGGGATTCGCTTCCTCGGGCGTTCAAACGCGAGGTAAAGTTACATATTTTTAAACTTAATAGGCGCGCCGCTCAACCCTTCACAGGGATTGGCATGGTCGAGCGCCCAAACGCGAGGTAAAGTTACTACTTTTGATGCGCTTCGAGGCGCAATTTGCAACCCTTCACAGGGATTGGCGTGGTCGAGTGCACGAACTTGCAACCCTTCACAGGGATTGGCATGATCGAATGCGCGAACGCGAGGTAAAGTTGCTACTTTGAAGCGCTTTTAGGTGCATTGAGGTGCAATTTGCAACCTTTCACAGGGATTGGCATTTGGCAACCTTCACAAGGATTGGCATGGTCGAATGCACGAACGCTAGGTAAAGTTGCTACTTTTGATGTGCATTGAGATGAATTTTGCAACCCTTCACAGGGATTGGCGTGGTCGAACGCACGAATGCGAGGTAAAGTTACAGAAAATAAGACATTACGGGCCCCATATTTACAGCATTACTGTTTTTCATGTTTTTGGTTTGCTTCAGATTTGAAGCAACATCACTCGTGCACACGATATCGTTATCCTCATATGCATATTCTTAAATAGGATACTTGCACGTATACCCATACATGTGCTTGTTTCAATTGTCGACGTGACTATAGAGCAGGAGGTTTGACTCACTTCTTGGCTGGTTTAGGCCCGAAGGGCGAGAATACTGCTGCTAAGGGGAAGGCGGGGGGGGGGGGGGGGGCGGCGGCCAAAAAAAACAAAAATCTGGAGGGAAAGGGGGGGCAGCGCAAAAAAAAAAAAAAACTAAAATCTATTTTTTTTTTTTTGCGCTGCCCCCCCCCCCCCCCCCCCCCCCCCCCCCCCCCCCCCCGCCAGAATTTTGTTTTTTTTGGGTGGCTGCCCCCCCCCCCCCCCGCGTGCAAGCAAGGCAAGCGACAGCCAACGCCATGGTGCGCCATACTGCGGGAGCGGACACCAACCAAGAGCCACATGATTTAAACCTGGTGTCCTTAGCCCTTAGCCCATGCAAGCCTCACTGCAAGTGAGTAGATACTCTATGCCGAATATTAAGATCAATGAGATTACAAATTTACCAGATAAACATCTATAGAATCTATAAAAGACCTCAGAGACTTACTGCGTATAGAAAAGTCGATATCTGAGATTACAGCTCACAAAGGTGATAAACTATTTATGACTGATGACATCATATGACGAGGAGACCTTACATTAACATACATTCGATGGATGCGAACTCACGACACAACCACTGCCTGAGCAATGCCAGGTGGACAACCAGTTGAAGGGTCTGTCGTAGTCAAGTGATAACAACAATGCTTGATGTCGCATATGATGTGGTAGCATATGCGAGGACATACGGTCGGTATATATGCTGGATGTCAGATACATGTATGACCAGTCTCCTTGATAACATATACAACAAACACTGTCTTCGCCTTTCATTGACAGGTTGCGATGTAAGGAATCCGAATCCGACTATCTTATAGGTGCGTGAAAACGGGAGTTTGAATATTCCACTTGTGCGATGTTCGAGCAACATGGTGGGCTCTGTCGGGGAGTTTACAACTGGAAATCATTATTGGTCTATGTTCCTGTGATCAGGATTGGCTACTCGCAGTAATCTGAATATCACTATACCAAAACTGGCTAGATATGGAAACAATATACCTCATGAGCACGTCATGGTGAAGTATCAATCTTCACGTGAACCATGCGCATCATAGTATGATATGGCGTAACACACTCGTGCGCATGTAGCATGAAGTGCTAGGGAGATGCCATACGAGCTTGGCAAGCTCACGGGATGCACGAGGACATCTAAGTCAAATCTCATAGTGAAGATATGTGTCATGAGATGCTGCCTGCATCTTGCGACCTATTCATACTTAGCTGTGACTGTTGTAACTTCATGCGAGATTGGGTTTATGTGTGAGAATAAGTCTCCGGGCTTTTAGAAAGGTCTACCGAGGGGTTTAACCAATATGTGGTGCAATCCCGCTTGCCCGCGCGGCCGGAAGGCGTAAAGGGGGAAGCCCGAACGATGCGGGCATCTTATAAGGACACGTACTGCGATGATCTATACGGATGGCTCAATATCATAATGATATGTTGAAGAAATTTCCTGGTGCTCTATGCTGATATGGCCATATTCAACACATAACATGCCTTTTACATCGAATGAATGTGGCGAATATCCTGTTCAACTGCCGGTTGGGTGCCTCATTATGACGGCTCCATTACTCTTGCCAAACCTGGCATGCAGCTGCCAATGTAATCTGCCATGTTTACTTCCACCACAAGAGATACTTGACTTCTTGATGATGTCACATATTAAAAAGTTGGTTTTAGGCATAGTATAGTTCTTATACGTTTTCTTGGGTAACAGGATTTAGTTTACGGAGATATCCACAAGACACACGATCGTGAGCAGACAAAGGTTCGTCGAGACGCAGGAGCTCCTCGATTGCTTGGCACGTTAAATACTTTGCGGCATCTGGCGGGTTTCCTAGTGAAGTAGGGTGTTTCACTTCGGAACGGTGTTTTTACCAAATCCCGAATGGCTGCACTGCCTTTCGCTGCTGGAATCCCGGCGCCACGGATCGCGCAGCAGCTCAGCGAGGTGGACCCGTTTGTGGTATAGGATAGATCTTAAATCCCCAATCATCCTTTGAGAGACCTGTGTTGTGACTGCCGCTTGGGAATGTTTGCCAGATGCCGCCGGGTTTATTCTTCCATGATAGTATGCCTTGGGTTGGTATACCGGATGTAACCGAGGCCTGGTGCTCCCGATCAATGTCTGCAGCTATATTCAGTCTTTCTACAGGAGGCTCTGGACCACCGTGATCCCTGCATTAGTCCTACTAGGCCCTCGGATTACCCGGTGTGGGTAGACACGAAATAAGGACCCCATAAGCCCGTTGCGTTCCCCTGGAGTCTGTTGGATCGGCTAAGAAACATACGCTGGCCGGTTGTGGTTTGAGATGAAGAGCGAAACCCTAATCCCTACTCCTTTCAGAGACCAGTGTTGCGACTTCCGCTTGGGGATGTTTGTCAGCTGCCGCTATGTTTCTTCTTCCATGATACTATACCCTGGGTTGGCATAATGCGTGCTATGGAGGCTCGGGGCTCCCGATGAACCTTTGCAACTACAATCAACCATTTTCAGGAGGCTCCGGACCACCGTAATCCCTGGGATGACCTCTCCCGGCACCTCCTCAGGCCGCCTCTCCAGTGCTGGTGTCCCACTTCGTCCAGGCCGAGAGGGTCGCTTGGGAAGGAAAATGAATTGGCCCTCAGCCAGGTTGCACATCGCCTTCTGGATTGTCGCTTTGCAGAAGGTGCTGTTCGACCACCGTCTGCAACACTCTCGCTGGTTTGGGCCGTTGCTTGCTTGCTTGGACGCTGTCTTGCGAAAGAGCGAGCAAGCGACTTCGCCGCCGCAGGAAAAAGGATCGCTTGCTTCGATGCTGTCTTGCGAAAGAGCGAGCATGGATGTGGCTACTACTACTACTCCTCCTACTACTACTACTACTACTACTACTACTCCTACTACTACTGCTACTACTACTACTACTGCTACTACTACTACTACTACTACTACTACTACTACTACTACTGCTACTGCTACTACTACTGCTGCTACTACTACTACTACTGCTGCGACACGATCGAGGTCCAGGTCAGGGTATGAGCCCTCACGCTATGGGGATCTCGATTAAGCGTTCCCACACATAGAGCATAGAGTGAACTACATCGAGTCAAGTGCATGGTACATAGATCACTCCATGACTCTGTGACTCTATCTCACTATGACTCTATGACGCTATCTCACTGTAACTCTATGACTTTATGACTCATGACTCATGGACTCTATGACTCTTGACTGTATGTGCCTCTCGAGGTCCAGGTCAGGCTATGAGCCCTCACGCTATGGGGATCTCGATTAAGCGTCCCCACACATAGAGTGAACTACATCGAGTCAACTGCATGGTACATAGCTGACTCCATGTCACTCTGACTCTATAACGCTATCTCACTGTGGCTCTATGACTTTATGACTCATTGACTCTATGACTCTTGACTTTATGACTCATGACTCATGGACTCTATGACTCTTGACTCTGTGACTTTACGATCCCATACACTGGATCTATCACATAGCCCCACACTCTTCGCTGATGATGCTTTCGGGCCAATTGTCTTCTAGTTTCGTACCAGCCGAGGAGGCCGACCGCCCGCGAGGGAAAGGACATGGGCAAGGACCGTGGCAAGGCGCCCGCGCCGGCACTGGTGAAGAAGCGGAACAGAGCGGGGAAGAAGCATCGCGAGAGGTGGAAGGAAGCGCCGAGAGCGGCGAGCGGCACGGGCGACAGCCGCGAAGAAGCGCACGGACGCAGATCCCCCCAGCCCCCGCCGCTCGCTCCACAGGAAGTGGGCCGCATCATAGCACAAGTCGTGGAACTTATGCAAGGGGCCAAGCCCAGGCATGTTTTGGCGCGGCAGCGTACCACCCCAACCGCCGTGCGACGCCTGTGCGCGCGATGTTGGGTCCTTCGACCGATACGCAAGGAGAGTGCGGCTCTGGCTCTGGGCGAGGAGAGCGGCAGCATGGATGCCGGACAGCGACGCAACGCTGCTGCTCGTGGAGTTGGTGACTGGACTATGAAGTTCTCATCTACAGCCGTTGGGGGGGATGAAAAACAGGGTTCGCGTAATTCTCATGGGGGGGTTCACTGAAAACATGGTGTTCCCGAAAGCGTCGCGAAGGGTTCTTCCGTGCGGAGCCGGGTAGACAAGTACATAGATGACAAACATAGAATCGAGCACATGACCTTATGACTTGACACTTGAGTCTACGACTCTATGACCCTATGACTCTATGACTCTATGACTCTAAGACCGAACTTGACTACTCTTGACTACTCTATGACTCTACTCTACGACTCTATGAACTTGAGGAGAACTCTGTGACTTACTCACTTGACTACTCTGTGACTTACTCTGTGACGTACTCTTGACTTACTCTGTGACTTACTCTTTGACTTACACTCTGACTTACTTTCTGACTTACTCTGTGACTTACTCTCTACCTCTCTACATACTCTCTACATCTCGGCATCTAATCTCTCTTCTAAAGCCAGGGGTGGCACCGTCGTCGTCCATCGGGAATGCAACCCTTCACAGGGATTGGCCACCTCGAGCGCCCAAACGCTAGGTAAAGTTTCACATTTTGCGGTGCCCGCGCAACCCTTCCCAGGGATTGGCCACCTCGAGCGCCCAAACGCTAGGTAAAGTTACACATTTTTTAACTTAATAGGCGCGCGGCGCAACCCTTCACAGGGATTGGCTTCCTCGAGCGCCCAAACGCTAGGTAAAGTTACACATTTTAGGCATCCCGCGCAACCCTTCCCAGGGATTGGCTTGGTCGAGCGCCCAAACGCTAGGTAAAGTTACACATGTTTCGGGCGCCGTGAACCCTTCACAGGGATTCGTTTTCTCGGGCGTTCAAACGCGAGGTAAAGTTACACATTTTTCGGGCGCCGCGCAACCCTTCACAGGGATTCGCTTCCTCGGGCGTTCAAACGCGAGGTAAAGTTACACATTTTTAAACTTAATAGGCGCGCCGCTCAACCCTTCACAGGGATTGGCATGGTCGAGCGCCCAAACGCGAGGTAAAGTTACTACTTTTGATGCGCTTCGAGGCGCAATTTGCAACCCTTCACAGGGATTGGCGTGGTCGAGTGCACGAACTTGCAACCCTTCACAGGGATTGGCATGATCGAGTGCGCGAACGCGAGGTAAAGTTGCTACTTTGAAGCGCTTTTAGGTGCATTGAGGTGCAATTTGCAACCTTTCACAGGGATTGGCATTTGGCAACCTTCACAAGGATTGGCATGGTCGAATGCACGAACGCTAGGTAAAGTTGCTACTTTTGATGTGCATTGAGATGAATTTTGCAACCCTTCACAGGGATTGGCGTGGTCGAACGCACGAATGCGAGGTAAAGTTACAGAAAATAAGACATTACGGGCCCCATGTTTACAGCATTACTGTTTTTCATGTTTTTGGTTTGCTTCAGATTTGAAGCAACATCACTCGTGCACACGATATCGTTATCCTCATATGCATATTCTTAAATAGGATACTTGTACGTATACCCATACATGTGCTTGTTTCAACTGTCGACGTGACTATAGAGCAGGAGGTTTGACTCACTTCTTGGCTGGTTTAGTCCCGAAGGGCGAGAACACTGCTACTAAGGGGAAGGCGGGGGGGGGGGGGGGGGCGGCGGCAAAAAAAAAAAAAACAAAAATCTAGTTTTTGGGGGGCCCCCCCCCCCCCCCCCGCCAGATTTTTTTTTTTTTTTTGGTGGCTGCCCCCCCCCCCCGCGCGGGGACAGCAAGGCAAGCGACAGCCAACGCCATGGTGCGCCATACTGCGGGAGCGGACACCAACCAAGAGCCACATGATTTAAACCTGGTGTCCTTAGCCCTTAGCCCATGCAAGCCTCACTGCAAGTGAGTAGATACTCTATGCCGAATATTAAGATCAATGAGATTACAAATTTACCAGATAAACATCTATAGAATCTATAAAAGACCTCAGAGACTTACTGCGTATAGAAAAGTCGATATCTGAGATTACAGCTCACAAAGATGATAAACTATTTATGACTGATGACATCATATGACGAGGAGACCTTACATTAACATACATTCGATGGATGCGAACTCACGACACAACCACTGCCTGAGCAATGCCAGGTGGACAACCAGTTGAAGGGTCTGTCGTAGTCAAGCGATAACAACAATGCTTTATGTCGCATATGATGTGGTAGCATATGCGAGGACATACGGTCGGTATATATGCTGGATGCCAGATACATGTATGACCAGTCTCCTCGATAACATATACAACAAACTCTGTCTTCGCCTTTCATTGACAGGTTGCGATGTAAGGAATCCGAATCCGACTATCTTATAGGTGCATGAAAACGGGAGTTTGAATATTCCACTTGTGCGATGTTCGAGCAACATGGTGGGCTCTGTCGGGGAGTTTACAACTGGAAATCATTATTGGTTTATGTTCCTGTGATCAGGATCGGCTACTCGCAGTAATCTGAATATCACTATACCAAAACTGGCTAGATATGGAAACAATATATCTCATGAGCACGTCATGGTGAAGTATCAATCTTCACGTGAACCATGCGCATCATAGTATGATATGGCGTAACACACTCGTGCGCATGTAGCATGAGGTGCTAGGGAGATGCCATACGAGCTTGGCAAGCTCACGGGATGCACGAGGACATCTAAGTCAAATCTCATAGTGAAGATATGTGTCATGAGATGCTGCCTGCATCTTGCGACCTATTCATACTTAGCTGTGACTGTTGTAACTTCATGCGAGATTGGGTTTATGTGTGAGAATAAGTCTCCGGGCTTTTAGAAAGGTCTACCGAGGGGTTTAACCAATATGTGGTGCAATCCCGCTTGCCCGCGCGGCCGGAAGGCGTAAAGGGGGAAGCCCGAACGATGCGGGCATCTTATAAGGACACGTACTGCGATGATCTATACGGATGGCTCAATATCATAATGATATGTTGAAGAAATTTCCTGGTGCTCTATGCTGATATGGCCATATTCAACACATAACATGCCTTTTACATCGAATGAATGTGGCGAATATCCTGTTCAACTGCCGGTTGGGTGCCTCATTATGACGGCTCCATTACTCTTGCCAAACCTGGCATGCAGCTGCCAATGTAATCTGCCATGTTTACTTCCACCACAAGAGATACTTGACTTCTTGATGATGTCACATATTAAAAAGTTGGTTTTAGGCATAGTATAGTTCTTATACGTTTTCTTGGGTAACAGGATTTAGTTTACGGAGATATCCACAAGACACACGATGAAGTGCGTCATGGGCTTTAACAAGACCATATTAGAATGGTTGCGGCATACAGGTGCATTGCCTGCAGCATAGATATAACAAGCGGTATCGTTTACAGCTGATGACAATCGTATGTGCGTGTCGGTGTATGTTTGTGTGTGCATGTGCAAATAATGTGTTTTCACGGCAGTCAACTTATGACTAGAGGGTATGAGCAACCAGACAGCGAAAATGATTAATATTGCAGGTGGATCTCCATATGTCTGCATATACAATAATGATAGCAAAGCACCATCTCCTTGAAAAGTATACTAACTCAATTATATCCTTATCCTTTGGGGGCTTGTGGGCTTCAGCCGCAATGATCACTAATCTGAATAAGCCAGCATTGTAGCTGTCAGGATGTATACAGCAACATCCATGCGATGATTGTCTTTCGAAGGTCGTAGGTTTTCAGTTTTCTGGGTTGGCTTCTGTGAGAAGCTATTGCAATTGAAATACACAATTCCGCACACACAGCTCCAAATACTGGACAAATTATTGGACTGGGAGCTCCGAAACAAGGACAACCAATGCAATAATAATCGCAAACAATAAATACGCTTTTGAAGGAGGTTGCACTAAACAAGCTAGCATTCATACGAAAAAACGGTATCGAAACTGAATGTAGCAAAGACATCTATGCACATATATGTATATATGTACATATGCAAATGGATCCGGTAACACGATCCAGTTGATCGCCTGCATGTATACAGCTTGAGACGGTGGGAACTGTTTGAGCAACCTGCCTGTATGATGCCAAACTCAACTTGTCATGCTACAGTATATGCTGGACGTCTATATCTATCCAAAATCATATGTTACCATGCACATGATGGGGCCTGCAAAAACCGGTAGGATATGTAAGCGACGTTGATATACAAAAGTTATATAGATTGACCGGTCTTGTACATCATTCAAGGGTGGAGAAATGCACGGTTTCGCAGACGCATTGTATCTCATTTATCTGCAAGATTATACTATGAGACACAAAGAACAACCACAAGATTGAAGTGGCATTGATTTATCGGATAGTCTTCATGAGACTCCACAATGAAAGGTAGTCACACGTGCATCCCATGTTGATTGGAAAAGTATTTCCCATATCAGGCATCAAGAGCAACAGGGTTAAGTAAGCTTGAAAACCACTAGTATGCAAATTATGACGATTGTAAGTTTTTGTAATGAAAACTCTTAGAAAACAGCATTTTGACTGGAAAATATGGGGCCCGTAATGTCGTACACTCTCTAAAGTTATTACTTTTGATGTGCATTGAGGTGAAATTTGCAACCCTTCACAGAGATTGGCGTTGTCGAGTGTTCGAACTGTAGTAGTAATAGTAGTAATAGTAGTATTAGTAGATGGTAGTAATAGTAATAATAGTAGTAGTAGTAGTAGTAGTAGTAGTAGTAGTACCATGGCGTTGCCGCCACAGCAGCTGAATGGTCTGCGAGAGGGTTTGGCGAGCACGGTGAAACCTGGCTCCGTGCGGAGCTTCGGGAACTAACTACCAGGCAGTTGTGTGGGCTTGCTGCCGCTGCAGGCGTGCCGCAGCGCTCGTCCTAGCGCACTCTGTCCAAGCTGGAATTGGTATAAGCTCTATCATAGTGCATTGTCGAGGAGGCGGCTTCATAGGGAATCGATGTCGTTGATCATTGTCTGTGTCAATTTGTAATATAGTGAGGCGTCAGTGTCGTGGCCAGGTTAGATGTTTCGTGCTTTCACGTGAAGTCTTTGCTGTCAGGTCGATGCTGTTGCTGCGTCGGAGCAAAAGCTGCAGGAGCTGCGAAAGGGCTGTGCCGAGCACGGCGAAGCCTGGCTCCGCGACGAGCTCGGGAAGCGGACTCGCGATTAGTTGTGTGGTCGTGCCGCAGCGCTCGTCCTGGCGCACTCTGTCCAAGCTGGAATTGGTATAAGCTCTATCATGGTGCATTGTCGAGGAGGAGGCTTCATGGGGAAACGATGTCGGTGATCATTGTCTGCGTCAGTTTGTCTTGCAGTGAGGCGTCAGTGTCGTGGCCAGGTTAGATGTTTCGTGCTTTCACGTGAAGTTTTTGCTGTCAGGTCGATGCTGTTGCTGCGTCGGAGCAAAAGTTGCAGGAGCTGCGAGAGGGCTGTGCCGAGCACGCCGAAGCCTGGCTCCGCGACGAGCTCGGGAAGCGGACTCGCGATCAGTTGCGTGGGCTCGCCGTCGCTGCGGATGCGCAGCAGAATATCGCGGCGCATTGCCGAGCAGGACGCTTCAAGGGGAATCGCTGTCGTTGATCACTGCCTGCGTGAGTCAGTTTGCATTGCAATGAGGCGTTGCCGGTGCCTGCTCGATGACTTATGGCTCGGAATCTCTACGTCGATTATAGAGGCTTTCTCACTGCACATGTATGACCCGCATGCTTTGCTCGAAAGGAGAAATATCTTGCAGCATCTTACCATACTGAGGACTGTTCTTTACCTGCCTCGCTCTGCTCGAAAGGGAAAATACGTTGTAGCATCTCACCATACTTAGGACGGTTCTTTGCCTGACTAGACACTGTCTTGCGAAAGGGCCGGCCTGCGAGAGGGCTCGTCCTGGCGCACGCTATCCAAGCTGGAATTGGTATAAGCTCTATCACAGTGCATTGTCGAGGAGGAGGCTTCATGGGGAATCGATGTCGTTGATCATTGTCTGTGTCAATTTGTAATATAGTGAAGCGTCAGTATCGTGGCCAGGTTAGATGCTTCGTTGCTGTCAGGTCGATGCTGTTGCTGCGTCGGAGCAAAAGCTACAGGAGCTGCGAGAGGGCTGTGCCGAGCACGGCGAAGCCTGGCTCCGCGACGAGCTCGGGAAGCGGACTCGCGATCAGCCCCGTGGGTTCGCTGTCGCTGGTGGATGCGCAGCAGGAGTCAGCCGGGCGGAAATTTTCCAAAGCGGAGTTGTTGGAAGCTCTATCGCGGCGCATTGCCGAGCAGGACGCTTCATGGGGAATCGCCGCCGTTGGTCACTGCCTGCGTGAGTCAGTGTGTATTGCAATGAGGCGTCGCCGGTGCCTGCTCGATGACTTATTCAGGCTCGGAATCTCTTCGTCGATTGCAGAGGCTTTCTCATTGCACATGTATGACCCGCATGCTTTGCTCGAAGGGATGAACATGTTGCAGCATCTTACCATACTGAGGACTCTTCTTTACCTGCCTCGATCGAATCTCTACCGTCTTCCCTGCTGGATCAGCTCCAACCAAGGATACCGCAGCACTATAATACGATCACCGACCACGGACCTGGCTGCACTGAAACAACTTGACACCATGACTCTAGATACTTATTCACCTGACTTATGCACCTGACTCTATGCACTTCGCCGTATGCAGTTGACTTCATATACTTAACTTAAGTTTATACACTGCTTCGACAGCTTTGACAACATCGACTGAGGAACGCAGAGTAAAACATGTAGAGACAAGTTCATAGTTTCAAAAATATCGATCTCGGCATTGCCATATACTTCATACTTAGATGCACTTCGCGCTATGACTCTATAATTCTATGCACTGGATTCTATAACGTAGCGCTAAACTCTTCGTATGTACCCGAAAATATTTGGGCCGCCGGACAGGCATTTGGTCTCGAAGCGTGACTTTGGCCATTGGACTGGAAACTTTTAGGGTTTGAGTCTAGGGTCGACAAAATTGTGTGGCTTGCGTTGTGTTTTTAAGTCTTGAGGTATGTTGTTTTGTGGGATGTGTGTGATGTGTGTGTTCAGCCCCTCGTCAGATGTCGCGTCGCAGCCGTTTGCAAGCACGTAATTTTACTCGACTACAACAAAACTGCCCTAAACCCTAGGCCCTAAACACCCTAACCCTGAACCGTCACAAAACCGTTGTTTAAACCTTAAACCCTAAACACCCTAAACCCTAAACCGTCGCAAAACCGTTGTTGTGAGCCGTTTGCAAGCACTTTAAGCAGTGTATTAAAACTTCTCAACTTCTCAACATTTAGAATAGTCATTGCAAAAACATGGAGCCTGATTTGGAACGAATCAGCACACCGGAAGCTACCAAGAAAAGACGGCAGTACAAAAAGAACGAGGCCGAGGCCTCTCGTGCTCGGCGTGGGCGTGAGCCGCCTGTGTTCGTTCCGTTTTGTGCAAGTGACATAGCTGATGAAGAAGTGTCTGGTGAAACTGTGCAGTGTGTCGGGGTCCACTACTTGGTGGAGTTCGCAGAGTCGCTGCAAAGTGCTCCGGATGCGTGTGCGGCCGGTGAGTTGGCTTCGCATCAAGATGCGTGGATGTCTCGACCTTTGCGACGACGGGACCGGGAAGCCCAGGACTCGCAACTTGGGAAAGGTTCAGCGTCGCTCACCGGCCAATTCTGTAAGCTGCACGTCGCCAATGTGTTTCACTTCCCGGACCGGCGGTGCATTTTGCGAAAGCAAGATGCATTCCCCGGCAAGCAGATCGTGCAACACCAACCTGTGCCCGAACACTGCCGACAGCATATGAGAACCCACGGGGCCCCGGAGGAATTGTTGAGACCTCGGCGCTCGGTGAGTTTTTGGAAGGTGCCGGTTGCAATTCTCGACAGTTTGAGAGCCCGTGAACTTGTTCTGGTTCTTGCCGTACCTAAAGGGGTTTGTCGGAAGATGGGGTTTCGGACGTTTTCCGAAGAGCCCATTGCAGAGTCTGAGTCTGCTCCGTCTGCTCCTCCTGAGCCTGAGCCTCCTTCCGTGCCATCCCTGCCTCTGCAGCCTGCAAACACTGCAGGCCCCGCTGAGGCAGGGGACACTGAAGAGGCTCCTGATGGTGCCGGTGCAGGGGACGATTTAGCGGATCTTCTTTGGGATGTGCAGGTCTCGACAGAAGGTAAGGCCATCCGAAGGCGCCCCATGACCGAGATTCTGATGGGAAAACTCTGCTATTCCTTGAGCTCCACAGCGGCCGTGGCTGAGGTGGTGCAAACTGTGCTTCGAATGATGGATGTGCTGGCTGAGAACACGAACCAAGAAGACGTGAATCCCTCCAAGAGCCACGTGCGAACGATTCTCGTGAAGCTGGATGTTTGCGCAGCTTGAGCCGGAGGCCGAACCAGCCAGATCGAAGAACGGTCAGGTTTTTGTCGGCAGACAGCAGTCCGCAAGCAAACTACGACTACTTCCTGGTCACAGAAGAACTGATGACTAGAGACAGTGTCCATCGTGTGCCAGTGGATGCAAGCGGGCAAGTAGATCCGTGGAGAGGGTTCGCCGTGGAACGGAGGACCATGGTAGTGACCACCATCGCTCGAGGTGAGAGCTCGGCAGCTCTGAAGACCATGCGAGTTCTGCACATCATATGCCTGGAGAACACAGCGGTTGCTCTCCCACAGTATAGAGGCGAAGTGAGAGGTTTCTTGTCGGATCAGGGGACGGAGCGGTTGATCTGCAAATACCCCTTAGATACTGCAGCCAACGTCAAGGAGGCAGTGCGGGGACTTGCCAGGGACACAGGAGCTGCCGCCGCCGCACATGAGAGGGTGCGAGCACTACCTTTTTTTCCGGAAGCCTTGGAAATACCTGGTTCTTTGCACGTGGTGTTCAACACCCTGGAGGCTGTAGTGAAGAGTGTACCTGAGTTTGAGGTACTGCACAAGCAGCTGAACACGGTGTGCAGGTTGCTCACACCCCGCAGCTACCAAGAAGTAGTCGAGGTCAAGATGCTCGATGCGGGGGCCCCTGCGGGGGCGGGCACAGCAGCAGACAAGCAGACATTGCATAAGTTCCGGGACACTTTGTTGGAGTGGCGGTGGGATTCTTTGCATCGTGTCTTGAGCCAGTGGGCCTCTTCGGTTGCTGCTGCTGAGGCACTGGAGGCCAGAGGAATTTGGCTCCGATGTGCATATTGCAAAGCAGATCACGGAGATTCTTGAGGATGGCATGCATGGTTGGATGGTTGTGTGGGCTGGGAAGTTCGCGGAGGCGGCAACCCGCCTTGCACATTGGATCGAGGGTTGTTTCTGCCACGAGCATATATTGGTTTCCCAGCCAGCCTCCAAACGGCGAAAGACAATGATGGAAGAAACTGGATCTGGCACTTGTTGCTGGAAGGGGAAGAGGCTTCCAGAGCTGGCCTGCGGGAAGATGACGGACCTCATCCAGTACTTTACAAACCAGGCCCGCACAGAGTACATCTCGCAGATGCTCGCTGCACCGGCTGATGTCCGAGCACGTGTTACGGCGATAGATGCACTCGCGACAGAGCAACTTCGCGTGGTCCTCGAGCACAAGTTTGCATATGCACAGACCATCCCTTGGGTGGTCTGTGCAGCATTTGGGGGGTACACTGGCATCCCCTGGGCTCGTTGCAAGGCCGCCATTTCGGAAGGCTTTCGTCAGTATTCCCAGGCGACAACAGGTGGCGCTTTTGTGGATGCAGTGTCCTTTCGAGCCTTTTCCGGTCAGACGTTGGAAAGCCGGCAGCTAAAAGCTTTTGCAGACTCGGAGTTGCCCCTGCGCCATTATGCCGAGGCGTGGACCATGGTGCAAGAGTATTCTTTCTGCAGCCTCGCGGAGCGAGGCACAGAGAGACAGCACTCCGAGATTCGCAATGCTGCGAGGAGAGGCCAGCGATATGCCGGCCCTGCGGTTGTTGCGAGCCGGAAGCGAGAGAAGCAGGTCGTAGCCATGATTGGTGATCCCCAGCAGCTGCAGTTTCTTGTGGCACACTGGCGTGATAGGCAGATCTGGGAACACCTGCTTGAGCATTGCTTGCCGAAGCAAACAGTCAGGCGAATGACAGTTGTGCAGAGATTGGCGAAGGTGTATGCATACCACCCAGACGAGCACTTCATGGACGTGAGCGAGGAGGCAACTGCCCAGGCCGTGTACCAAAAGGCATTGCTGGATGCCTCGGCTGCTGCCCGCACGGAAGACTCCGTGCCGTTGAAGCTGGACCCAGCCCCTCATCAGAGGCTGAGCGGTCACTTGTGCAAAGATTTGCCCGTTCGCTTGTGCAAAGCGTTGGGCGGTCGCTTGTACGCGTGGAGGTGCGTTTTGTATTGGCAGGGCCAATGAATTCGGAGTTCGTTACTTGTAACTTCGGGATGTTGGGGAGGCCTGAAAGTGCATGAAACGTCGGCAGGGCCGTGGTTTCCGGCGTTGGGCGTGCACGCTCGAAATCGCGCTTTTTGGCTCCGAAGTTGTTAAAGTGCTGGCAGGGCCACAGGATTCGGCTTCGCCGCGTCTCTCTTTAGCCCCTGTTTTCAAGCATTTGAAAGCAAGCAATCGACTCGAAACCTCGACGGGGGCGGCGGTTTTGCTTCATGCCGCATGCATTCCAAACGATGTTGGTTATTCGCGGATCGTGGAAAGACGGCGTGTTTTGCAAGGCCATTCCTGCACCGTGCACTTCTTCTCCTTGGATTCTGCGGGTGTTCTTTCCTCGGAACCCCTCCAAAACGCGCTTTTGGAGCCTGCAAAATTGCGTTCTGGAGGTCGGTCCGGAGTTTATGCTTTGCGGGAGGCAGTAGTGCGGCGCGTCCAACGCGAGGTCTCGGCTACTGGCCAGGCCAAGCCAAGCTTCTTCATGTGGAACCCAGCACGAGCGAGTCAGGGGGACGAAAGCAGCGGTTACTTTTTGCTTTCCTCGCCTCCGAGCGGCATGAGGTTCGGACCTTCCAAAACCTGCTTTTCCAGGCTGCAAAAGCACATTTCGGCGGTCCGTTCAGAGTTTGTGCTTTGCAGGCTCCGAGCGCCTTTCGCTGCACAGGTCACAGGATTCGGCTTCGCCGTGTCGGTCTTTAACGCCTGTATTCACACGCGTCAGACACGGACGCTATTGGCTCACCCCCATGCCCCCCACCCTCCCCACCTGGAACCAACAAGAACGTGCTGGCGCCAACGCGACTTCCTTTGCTGCACGCGTCAATTACCAACGTTGTTAGCCCCCCACCCCGGGACCCCTCGCACCTGCTGCTGCCAACGAGCGTCAAAATCGAATGTTATTAGCCCCCCACCCCACCCCCCACCCACCCGCCCCCCCATGGGACCAACCAGAGCGTACTGCTGCCAACGCGACTTCTCTTGCTCCACGCGCCAAACACGGACGTTCTTGGCCCCCCACCCCACCCCCCCCACCCGCCCCCCCAGGACCAACCGGAACGTACTGGTGCCAACGCGACTTCGATTGCAAAACGCGCCAAACACGGACGTTCTTAGCCCCCAACCCCACCCCCCCACCCCCCCCCAAGAACCAACCGGAACATGCGTTTCGAGCCTCCAAGAATACGTTTTCCATGGAAACAATGAAACTGCTTTTGCTGCAAGCGTCAAACCTGACGTTGTTAGCCCGACCCCCCACCCCCCCCCACCCCACCCCAGCCAGGAAGCCAGCCCCAACCCGACCCCCCCACCCCGCCCCCCCAGCCCCACCCCCCCCCGAAGCATGCTCTGAAAACGCTTATCCAAACCAACGAAAACATGCTTTTCGAGACTCCAAAAGTGCATTTTCGATGGTCTGTCAGATGTTTCCTAAAACAGCTCAAAACGCACTTTTCGGCCAGCACTTGCCGACTGGGCAAGTGCACTTTCCTATGGTTTTTGCAATGGATTCGGCACTTTGGCGCGCAAATGTCGTCAATTTCGGCTAACTTGCAAAGTGGACTTTCCTATGAAATTTACAATGGATTCGACACTTTCCCATGCTTCTTGAAGCCATTTCCGAAAAAGACCGAAGTGCACGTTCCTATGGTTTTTACAATGGATTCGACACCCGTCTTTGCGCAAGCGACTGGGCAAATCTTTGCGCAAGCGACGCGAATTTCTTTGCGTAAGCGACGGTGCTGCCCCTCATCAGATTGTGCACTTCCTGAAGAGCCATCTCCGGAACGGCAGCCTGGTGTCGCTGGGTGAGGAGGCCTTCCAGCTTGCCCTCCGCTACACACCCAGGCAGCCGGAAGAGGAAGCAGATGTACCATGCAAGGAGATGCTGTCTCAGGACTTGTGGCTGAGCTTGCGAACAGAAATGGTAGTGCCAGCAGTTTGCTTGGATCCGTACTTTTTCACGGTGCTGGATGCTCGACCCGAGCAGCGGAAGGATGTTCGGGCGGATCGGGGCCGCAGCAAAAGCAGCATACTTGTGATGTTGCACACACATGTCCGAGTTCTGTCGGACACAGAAGTGCGGGTACAGTCCAGCGGGAACAGGCAAGAGTTTCTGGAGCTGGCGAGCTTCTGTAACCAAGCACGGATGCAGGTGTTCATGCATTCGTGCCGGGTTTGGACTCCGAGGGCTTCCGACGTCAGCTTGCACGTGTTGACTGCAGGTGCATGCCGGCAACCAGACCTCGTGCCAATCCCAGATTTCATTCAGGATCATGAGCCCGCCGCAAGCTTCAGCAACCAGCTTCGGCGGAGGCAGGCCGACATGCAGGTCGTCGACACGAGCCGGATCGTGTACGAATTTCTGCTGAAGCCATTGTCCTCTTGAAGGCCGAGGAGGATCTGTTGCATGAGCTTCTTCGTCACGGGGCTTTGGGAGGGCGTCATGTTTCGGTGGATGATTTGTCGGAATTCAATGCTGCTGCTGTTCAGAGATTGCAACAACATGGCATTCTTTCGGGTGAAGAGGGGGCCTTCGGCGACTTTGACCTTGAGCATCGCCAGCAGCCTGCAGCTGCTGCCCGAATGCACATGGTCCGAACCATTGTCGGTCTGGGAATTGAGCCACTTCTTCTTAACCCGGGGAAAGGTTGCCCTGACATCCAAAATAGAATATTTCAGGTTGCTTTTTAAACACGGGTGGAAGCCCCGCTGCGACGACGAGAGTGGGTTCTTTGAGTGGCACTGCCGTGATGCCACTGCGGAGTTGCCTGCTCAGGGTCTTGGCATGTCGTTGCCATATCTTCGCTGCTTGCTGACTTCTGTGTTGTTGTGGCAGAAGCCGGGCAACCTCCAGCGAATCTTGGTGAACGGGCCTTCGAAGTACTATGAGTACCTCATGAGCTCGGTCGACCTGTCTGCAGTGGCAAAGTTGACGGCTGAAGAAATTAGGCAGAAGTTTGCGGGCGCCCGCAAAGCACGTGCCACGGATGCTGTGGACATGGCCTTGGACAATGACCCAGAGCAAGAGGACGGGTATGAGGTACTGGCCGCTGCTGCTGTGGGTGTCGCAGCAGGTAGCGAGGTGCCTCAGTCCGATCCGGAGCTCTTGCAGTTGAACATGCCCAAGGAAAGCAGCAGAGCCATCGTCGTGAATGTCCGGAGCTGCCACGTGTATTTTGACAATTACACCCATGCCTCCGGCCAGTTGCGAGCTTTTGTGCAGTGTGACAGACATACCAACTGCAGGTTGTATGTCTTTGTGCACAAGGTGCGTGGCAAGGGTCGTGCTGTTGCCTACCTGCAGCGTTGGTTGCAGGAGGCCTCAGCCTATCCTGGTCTAAATGGCGACAGGCACAAACAATACAAACCGCCAGACACTGATGTAGATGCCCTCTTGTTAGCCCAGGCCGATGCTCAGTAGGTAAGCACGGAACAGTGACGAGTCACGAATCACGAGGTCATGCTGCTGGCACAAACATGGTTTCGGCGCCGCCTGTAGTGTTCTGAGATTTGAGATGATGGTGTGTGATGGTGTGGTTTAGTGTTCTGAGGTTTGAGATGATGATGATTATGATGATGATGATGATGATGATGATGATGATGATGATGATGATGTGTGTGTGTGTGTGATGGTGCGGTTTAGTGTTCTTGGATTTGAGAGTGATGGTGCGGTTTAGTGTTCTGAGATTTGAGATGATGATGTGTGATGGTGTGGTTTAGTGTTCTGAGGTTTGAGATGATGATGTGCGGTGGTGCATTTTCAAGGACCCAATTAATTTCTGCATCAAGTCGTGACACTGTACATTGATGTGTTGCACAAGCTGTCTGCAAAGCCAATCCTATCAGAACTCGCCACAGTTTAATGATGCTTGATGCCACAGATTTTTGGCTTTGAGCCTTGGTGTTGGGCGGTCCATGGCCCATCCCTGGTGGAACTACTGGCCTGCGGTGTTCTTTGAGGCCAGGTAGGAGTCCGGCGAGGGTGGCAGAAAGGGTTTGTCACGGGACTGGGACGCCTTTGGCGACAGTGGGTGGGGCGGCCAGCAACCCCAAGGGACTGGCTGGCTCCTACCATTGCGACGCCTTTGGCGACAGTGGGTGGGGCTGCTTCAAACACTGCGACGCCTTTGAGCGACAGTGGGTGGGGCGGCCAGGCGGTCAGCAACCCAGGCGATGTTCGGAGTTCAGCCAGGAGTCAGGTTCAGGGTTCACAGGCTTGCTGGTGCCTGTATGTAGACACCTTCTCAGCTTGTGCAGGCGGCGATGCCAGAGCCGAAGGCGGGCACACGAGTGCCGGAGCCGCTGCACCCTCCAAGAAAGGCGACGGTGCTTTCAGTGCCAGAGCCGAAGAACCCGCCGCGGGAAAGGGACCCGCCGCGGGACCGGGACCAGCGGGAACCACAGGGGGGTAGAAGTGGACAAGTCCGACTCCCTACAGCAGCCAGAGAGAGCCGGAGAAGTCGGAGAAGAAGCCACCGCCACCTCCGCCCGAATCAAGTGACGATGATGACCGGCGGTCGCAGAGAGCAGCGAGTGAAGGGCAAGCGCCGTGGCGGCCGTGAGGGTCGCGACAGAGGCCGCAGCCGATCGACGGGCCGATCGCACAAGGACCGCGGCAGAGACCTCAACAGAGACCACGGCAGTGGTGACCACGGCGGCCGAGGCGAGGAGAACCACGACAGAGACCGTGGCAGTGGTGGTGGTGGCGGCGACACGCAAGATGATTGCCGCGGCAGTGAGAACCACGGCGACGGTGACAAAGACCGTGGCAGTGGTCGCGGTGGCTTTGGCAGTTTGGCAGTGGTCGCGGCGGCGATGGTGACAGGCAGCACAGCAAGCAGAAGTCGCTTGCCGTCCCTGCACACCAGGACGATGGCGACAACGGCGGCCACCGCGACGGTTCGAGGGGCTGCAGCGTAGTCAGCAGCCGGGGCCCAGGCAGCAGAAGCCGGGGCAAGGGCGGCAAGAAGAAGGGCCCGAAGGGCCGTGGCCGCCGTTGAGGAGGAAGTGTATGTGACTTGGAGAGGAACCGCAAAGGGCGAGTCACATGCCCGGTGTGTGGCATCCAGGTCCACCCAGATAAACTGGGATTGGACCTGCTCCACAACAGCGTGTGCCAGAGCAAGCAGGTCGAGATCGAGACCGGGGAGAAGCGGGACCGCACTTTCGCCTGCAAGAAGTGCGGCAAGCGGTTCTGGACCCAGTGGGACCTGGAGCAGCATGCCGGGCGATGCGTGTGGACGGATGATGCGGAGGGGCAGCGGCAGCACGAGGAAGAGGAGGAAGAGAAGAAGGGCCGCCCTCCGCCTCCGATGCCGGTGCGACTTCGGTCGAGGTCTCGGCAGTCTCGGCGATCTCCGCCCAGGCAGACATCCCAGACCGAGTCGTTGGCACAGCCCGCTGCCCGCGACCCGCCCGAGCGTGGACCCAATCGGCTGCGGGTTTATGCAGACCTGGTGGAGCTGGGCAAAAACCTGCTTCGCTGAGGAGCCTGCCTACGAGTTAGCGGAGGGACCGAGTGTTCAACGATGTGTTGTGTGATTCCAGAGGCTTTTTGTATTCCATCATAGGACAATATAGGCTAGGACAATATAGGACAGAAAGGTTGACACTCGGCCCGAGAATCCGCGAGAGCCAGTAGCAGGACCCTTGAGGAGTTTGCAGGCGTTTTCGAGAGCCCCGTGTGAGTATCGGCAAAGGCTTCAGAGAGGTTTTCAGAGGCTGTGTGAAGCTTTTACATACCTTACATTCTGTGTAAGCTTTTACATACCTTTCTAGGAAACATAGAGGACAACAAAGGCTGACGCTCGGGCGATAATCGGCGAGATCCGGACATACAGCACTGTGTCAAGGAAAAAACACGAAATCGCAAAGATCGCATCCGTTTCAATCGATTTGCTACCGAATCACCATTGAGTTCCCGCCGAGTTCCCGCCAGTTCCCGCCCGGTTCCCGCCAGTTCCCGCCAGGTTCCCGCCGAGTTCCCGCCAAGTTCCCGCCAGTTCCCGCCAGTTCCCGCCAGGTTGCCGCCAGTTCCCGCCAGTTCCCGACAAGTTCCCGACGAGTTCCCTCCCAGTTCCCTCCCAGTTCCTCCCGGGTCCCTCCCAACTCCCTCCCCGGCTCCCTCCCGGCTACCTCCTGGTTCCATGCCGGTTCCCGCCTGGTTCCATCCCGGTTCCCTCCTTGGGTTCCCGCTTCCCGGTTTTGTTTTGGTTGTTTTGGTGCTGTTTTGGAGCCGTTGTTGCATGTTCTACATCTCAAGCCTTGTTTGCCTGTGCAGCTGGCTTTGCCAGCACAAACAATAACCTTACGTGATGTCCCGCAGCAGTGCATCGCCAAGATCCTTTCTTGAATTTGTAGGATGAAACGGAAGCGTGTTGCCTCGCCTGAGGCCGCTCGTGCGGCCGGAGCTTCCGCAACGTTCCCAATGGATGTGAGCTTCTCTACTTCCGGAGGCGGTGCAGCGGCTGCGAGAGCAACTGGATCCAACGGGTCCGGCTTGGGCTCCCTCGCAACGGCTGCAACGGCAACTTCGTCGGCCGTCGGATCCGCCGCTGGCTCTCTGGGGCAGATCTGGAAGTGGTGTTGGAAGAAGACAGTGCAGGACGGCGGCGAAGTTGTGTGGTGGTGGCAGTGGTGGTCAGAGCCACGTGTCTGAGCCACTGTCACAAGCCACACAAGCCACAAAGCCACAAGTGTGGACCGTGTGGAGGCGAGACACGAAGTCACGAAGTGAGTTAGTGTTTTTGGTGCTGAATGGACAATCCATCCCAGCCCCACGACTAACAGCCTGATGTGAGCATCCATAGGAAGCGGAGAATTCAGCTGCATGCTCTCCGATTGCATGACCCAAGGCAGTGAATGGAAAATGCAGCATTTGGTTTGTTTATGCAAAGGCGTGCCAGGTGTTGAATGAGTGCAGAGACCAAGACCACCGTCGATTCGGCTCACAGCTTGGGGCTGGGACAAGACTTCAGGGTTGGAGTGTGTGGTGTGTGGCTGTGTGTCCTGTCCATGGAGGGTGCATGTGTAGCCGCAGAAGAAGCAGGCCCTGCCACAGCTGCCGCCAGGCTGGGTTGGTCCCAGCTCCGGCAGCAGCTGTGGGAGCTAGGGGCTGTGTTTCGAAAGAGGAAGCACGTGCCCTTGGTGTCTGAGCCTTGTGTGGGCCTGAGCCCATTCAAGACCTGGGTAGAGCAGTCCCTTGAGCCCATGCCAGGCGACTTGCACCGTCACGGTTCCGTAAATTGTTACGACACAGACAGTGGCTTGCTGGGTCATTGGAAGGCTGTTCCAGGTGCACACAAAGGGCCAGAGCACTCAATAACAGACGTCCCCCTCGACAAGCTCGAGGATTCAGAAGGGCTCGTGGCTGGGCCACCCAGCCAGCCCTTCTCCCCTGCTGGCCAAAGACATGGCACCTCTGATGCCCGATCGGTTCCCTTTGACACCTGTGTGGATTGGGTAGTCGAGCTGGGCACCCGAGGTTGTTTGCTGTGGTTTCTGCTGGAGAACTCCAATACCTTGCAGGGGCACCCATACTGTGATCAGGTGATAGACCACCTCAGGTGCTGTTTGCCCCCATCTCGACCAGTGACAGGATGGTTTCCCCCAGATATCCAGCCTGGCGGCCGAGCCCCGGTTGCAAAGGCCGGACCTGGTGGCAAATAGCCACGCTATCTTTTTTGGATTTCAGCTTTGAGTCCAAGGCCACGCAAGCACAGAAACTTGTATGTTGGTGTGGTCTTGGGAATGGATAAAAGCCCTGCTTGGATTTGCAGCCGTTTCGGTAAGTACGCGTTGCAGAGATTTCAATGTCCAGTGCAAAACCAGAAGGAGTCAGAGGCAGGTTGGAGGGAGGGCAATAGTTTGGTAAAATCAGTCTGGAAGGGAGGTGTTTTCAGGAAGTAAGGAGTGGGTTCAGAAAGTGGGAGGGGTCAACAGTGTAGAGTAACCTGAGTCTGACAGGATTAGAAGGTAGACTTAGGAGGGAGGGTTAGAGGTTGAGGGTTGCAGTGTGCAGTGCAGTGGGGGCAAAGTTAAAGGGCAGTGGGATGGTTGAGGGCAGTCAGGAAGCAGTGGGATGCAGAGTTCGGCGGGACGGACGGTTAGAGGGGTTGGGAGAGTAAGCACGGTTAGGGGGGTTGGAGAGTCAGGAAGCAAGCTTTGCACGCAGAGGGCCGGTTCAGGAACCAAGCAAGACGGTATATAGTTTAATTCTTGGTCCCGCACCGCCCAACCCTAGCCCCCCTCAACAAGTACAGTGGAAAGTCCCCTCGTGCCCCAGCCGCGCACAAAGTCAACAAAACATAGACCTCAACTTGTCGAGAAACCAGTTTGAAGCTCACGAAGACATTTATATGAACTAAACTGCAGCAGCCCCGAGTCGCACTAGTAGTGTGGGCCCACATGTCATGGGTCAAGTTTGAAGCTGATTGTGTAGTGCAAGCTGCAATAGGAACGGTTCACAAGCCTTGGTGGCCGAGCCCCAGGCCACCACCCATAGCCACCAAAATCAATGTCAAGTCCACAGGCGAATACTCCACCCTACGACATGGGTCGGAGTTTATCGGGTGCCAGTGGCCTATGAACAAGCAGGACTGCCCCCGTCAAGACACTCTTGGGCGTATATCGAGCGAAGAGTTCAGGACCTGAAAGTGTAGCACAGTGACCTAGGGATTGGTGCCACTTCCTCAAGTTTAGTGCTTTATTGAACGGTTGTGAAGGAGCTGGGATGCACAGAGAACCTTGGAGGCCGACGACAAAGGGGCCGCGATTTCCGCCCACCAGCCAGGCCTGAATCAGTGTTTTTGGGTTTCTTTCCCAAACCCTGAATTTGAAAAACAAACTGGTCAGCCTCACATAACGGTCAGGCTGAAATTGGTGTGGCAGGACTTTCGGCTCGGTTTCATTCGCGTCTTCACGGACTCGAAGCGTGGGAACTCACACTTCCTCCGTGAATTAAGCGAGCTTCCCATGCCTGAACTGATGGACGTGGCAGAGGACGGGGAGGAGGATGAAACTCAAAATGAAGTTGACCTTGTCCAGGCCTTGGTCCCAAAGCCTGTGCCTGACCCAAGCTCTGCCGATGTTCCCTCTAGCACGGGCAGAGACATTGTCACTTGCCCAGAGCCAAGTGACCCACATTTCCCGCCCGACTATGATGACGATGATCCACCGGTTCCACCAGAGAGTGAAAATGCGGAACCAGAGCCGGACGTGGTGACCAAGCACACTGCCAACTGTACGGAAACGTCGTAGAAATGGGCATACGAAGAGCCTTGGTGGCGGAGCCCCACGGCCCAAAAAAGACGAGAAGTACCTATCGGAGATGCAGGCAAAATGGGGATATTGGTTGGATTGGCGAAGTGGGCCACCACTCGTCCAGACCTTTGCTGAGACCTTAAATCCAAATGTCACGCGAGAGCTGAATACCGCTCCTGACGGCCAGCCTCACGTCAGTGTTCAACAGGGGCTGGCAGCTTCGCCGTACCTTGTTTCACAAGCTGCAGTGCTGTGGCCATACCACCGTCAACTGAATTTGCTTATTGGTTTTCTGGGCGTGGATGACACCGATCAATCTAAAGGAACGTTTCGACTCATTATGTGTGTGTGGTCTTGGTGGCAGAGCCCCAGTTCAAGGTATGCTCGAGACTAGATTTTCAAGTTGGCATGTTTTGTTCTCCAAATTATCTACACCATAGTTTGAGACCCTTGTCATGCTGCTTGCAGGATGATGATTTGCAACCTGGACTGTGACCACGTGTTGACCCCTGAGTTCATCCCTCAAACGTTGCCAGCAGACACCCTGCAGATCTGCAATTCCCGTGTTTGTGGCACCACACATCAGGGCTATGGGCTCAAATGTCTCGCTATGACGAGTCCTTTGAGCCGATGGAGTATCAGGACCAAACAGAATCTTGGGAGGCAAGACAAGAAAGGTCAGCGGCTGTGCCGCCGGCGAGACGGTGCCCAACGATCCGACGGATAAGAAGAAGGACAGGGACCAGGCCAAGGTGCAAAACACCAATTCTCCGGCGTGGTGCGATGAACCAAAACAACGTGTAGCTGTCTCAACACAATGGAAGAACAATAGCGGCGGAGAAATGGAGCACATGACGAGGAGCAATTACTTCCAAAAGACCCGGTTGATTGGTTGGAGGACGACGCCGTAGACAAGCGGTTTTACTGTCTAGGATTGGCATTCCGCTCAGGGAGAAGACGCTTGGAAAATCCAAGTTCAAGTACGTGATCAAGAATCTTCGTCGCTCAGGGCAGTTGGCCGGCTGCAACTTTTATTTCCTGGAGGCAGAGCCCCGGACAAGCAAGCCTCCGCCCGAAGAACCTGATGAGGATGCTTCAGGTGAAAAGCCAGGTGGGCTCCTGCCTTCAAAGGGTATTTGGCCTCCAACGGCAGGGCACGTGCCTCGATCGCATTTATAACGAAATATAGAGATTACAGCTTATCAGTAGCCCCATGGGCTTCCTTTGGTTCCCCCCACAAGCACTTCACATGACAGTACACCCGGGTACACCCTCGGACTGAACAGGTGAGGGCCAAAGCTGTGACCGACGCCCGCCTGAGCCATGAATAAATTCTTTAAGCCAGGACTCCTGACATTGCTCGTGAAATGCCAGGACGGATCACGTCCTCGAAGCCTGAAGCCAACGGGCCAACATCATCTGTGCCTTCGGACTGGCACAGATGATGTTGGATTCAGGCTTCGAGGACATGTCCTTTTCACGAGTTCCCGGCTGCTGATGTGTGTGCTTTGAGCAAGCTTACAGAGTCCAGCGACGAGATCCTTCGAAGTTAACTAAAGCTGTGGCGGCAGATGACAGTGTCACTGTCATCTGCCGTGGAAGCTTTTTATTAAGAAGGCATGGCGTTTCACGAGTTCCCGGCTGCAGGCGTGTGTGCGCAAGATGTATCAGGACAGTCAAGTAAAAGGCGTGAGAACGACTCCACTCCGCAGCTGTCGTCGGTTATACTATTTATTCGACTGGTAGCGACACTCGAACAGATGGAGTCCAACCGATGCCAAAGGTGCTGAAAAGTTTAAGTGGCGCCTGGCTTCATAAAAAGCAATCTGGTGACTGGCGATCGGGTCAGCTGCGCTGAGTGCAGCTGACCCGATCACCAGAAGCATGAAGTGCTGTTGCAATCTGAGCAGCCCGACAATCCCCACATTATTGCTCCACGGGCTCTAACAGGGAGACTCCTGGTGGCAGAGCCCCGGTCAATGACCACCAATTGCATCTGCAATGGGCTTCCAGGAAAGGATCTGCCACTTTGACGTGGGCTGTGAATGATTGCGTGGCCGAACAACGACAGCAATGTGATGGCGGTGAAGATGGCATCTTCTCTGCCATCACGTTGCTGCTGTTGTGATAAGCAATGCATTGTGAATGATTGCATGGCCGAACAACGACACCAGCAACGTGAAAAATCCTCCTCGAAGACAGAGAACACAGTGTCATGGTGGGTTTGCTCTCAGCCAGAAATTCTGGCAGAGCTCAGCACTGCCCCCTCCGCCGTCGCAGAGCAGGTCCATTCCCTCGTGGACAACCATCGCGAGCAGTGCGCGGATTTGCTTGCGCGTTTGATCGGGACCCCGGAGAAGAAAGATGAAGGCCCCGAGGATCCGCGGGATCAAGGCACCGAGCATCTTGAGACTCCAGGGCAACCAGTGCCAACATAACGAACATTTCCTTTCAGTGCTCACCATGTAAAGCGTTCGGCTGCGTGTTTTCCGTCGGTCATACCACGGCTCAAGACTGAATTGTCAGCGCGAGAAAAGTAGACCGCTCGCGCCGTGCCTTAAGAAGTGACGTTGGTAAAAGGCTTTAAACTTTCATGGTAGCGAAGCTGTTGGCAAAGGCCAGCAGCTGAAGAAGCAAAGATCGGGAAGCCAGCAAGGTGCTGGAAGGTTGAGGATCAAAGCAAAGAGAGGAAAGCAAGAAGTTAAGGCTAAGGCTGAGAGCATCCTGCCGGTGAAGTAGAAGAAAGCACAGGACCTTGAGCCAGCTGAAACTTTAGGTTAAGTGAAAGTATTGCTGAAGCAATGTCTCAGCAAGAACAACCTCAAGGACCACAATATGAACCAGAGCAGCAGCCACCGCAGCACCAGCAACAAACGCAGCAGCAAGCGCAGCAGCAAAGGTTTGATCTGCTGATGACGAACTTAGGTCAAGCAACAGAAGCTATGGCAAGAGTTGCTCAGCAAACCTTTGAGCAGCAAAGACAGTTGACTGCCGCAGTGGCAAGGATAACGGAAAGCCAAGCTGCAGGAAGCACAGCACAGCCTGCGACTGAAACAACAGCAAGACCAGCAACAACCACCTTCGACACTGGTGCAAAATACGCAGGCCTCCGGAAGCGTTCAACCCGGCCACACTTGAAGAAGCAGTGTCACAATGGAGTGATGGCTCAAGCCATTTTGGCTCAAGTGTCGCATTTTGGTGTCACGCACCGGTGCGAGTTCAGCTGTGAAACGTAAAACCTTTTGAATCCCAGCTTTGGCTTTCTCGCCATCGCTCGTCTGCTTTGCCAGGACGTGGCTTACCACTCCGTTCTCACGTTAAACTGTAGCCGGAAGGGGGCCCTCCAGCCAGGACCAGTTGGTGATAAGTCAGAAGGAGGTTGACCACTCCTTGTCAACCGTCATGGCACCGCAGAGAGCATATCATATGTGCAAGTGCGGGGCATGGACCTTGGCCCACAGAGTGAAAGCAGGCCACACACACTGCAGCTGTGGAAAGGAGTGGCCCCAAACACCAGGAGGCTCAGAGCCCCACCTCGCCCCGCCGCCACGTGCAGCCGAAACCAGCCAACTCACCGAAGGGGCCGCCGAGCCCCAACAAGGCCAAAAAGGGAGAGGACCGTCAGCTCGAGCGAGCAGTTGGCACCGTCTGGGAGCTTATCCCGGAGTTCGGAGGATGCCAGGGCAGCAAGCAGGGTGGAGAGGACCAGCCAACAAGACCAAGGAGCCCGAGGCCGAGGCGGAGATGGATCCTCTCTTGCTGCTGCTCAGGCAGTACAGTGGCCAGTTCTCGGAGGAGGTCAAGGCACGACGAAGCCACCCAGACGCCCGAACCGACCATGGTCGAGAAGGCCCAGCAGTCCAACTGCGACTTGGGCAAGGCCTCTTCCAAGTTGCGGCTTTGGTCGAGAAGAAGATCAAGCTGCAAGAATCCATCCATGAAGGCAAGGAAACCCTTCGAATCATATTGATCGGGATTGAGGAGACCACGGTCAAGATCGAGGCAGCGGAAAGGGTGGTGGAAGCTGCCAAGGAAGCCCTTACCCACGCCGTGGTGACCATGCCTCCCACCCAGAAGGTTGAGGAGGAGGCTGCATGCAAGACGACCCCATGGACATGCCATGGACCTCGACACTGCCATCGCTGCACAGCACCCTGACGCCACCCCCAGCCCGGCGCCTGCAAAAGCCAAGCTGCCCGCTACCACAGGCAACCAGCCAGGTGGCCAGGGCAAGGACAACTCTGACAGGCACCGCAGTCGCACGCCCAAGACCAGGCCAGGGTTGCGAGTGAACGTGGTTTTCCCATTCCTGCCCCGGCGTATGATGCGGGGCATCTGTTGCTCGTGTGGAGGCCGATGCAGTCAGCTTCGAGATGACCTGCAGTACTGTATCTGCTGCGATGATATCTCGCTGGTACCCGTCCTGTTGTGCTGGGAGTCACCGGCGGCACTCAGCCACTTTTGACCAGGGTCTGGACTACACCATTCAGCATCCCTCCCTGCGGCACTCATCGGTCGCAGGATGTGGTTTCCACTCCTACCTCCCACCCGCAACACAGACCTCGCACTTCTACCCCCTGGACCTCCCAGGCCACGCATCGAGGACGAGCCTTGCTGCGTGAGGCAAAAGAAAAGCGCGCACATCAGGAGTTTTGGGACTGCGACACCCTTCTACGAAAACCATTTGGAAGCCCCTTCTCACCCCACCTCTGGCAGACATGGCCACAGGCGGCCTCGAAGCAGAAACCGGATCCTGCAAATCTTCAGCTCGGGCGGAGCCGCGGGCGTAGTTGCGCTTAAGTTCAGAAGGTACCTGGCCCTTAGAGGGCATGTAGAAGAAGCTTCCTTTCTGTCCGGGGCGGGATGGGGCGGGAACCTTAGCCTTAGCCGCAGTTGGATGGAAGCCCGAGCTTCGCTTACTGATCTGCAGTTATGCATGGCGTGTTACGTCATGGGTAATTGGGTCCCGGCTCCGTGGATTTGCGGTCATCGTCGAATGCAATGCCAGTAGTTCTCAGTCTCAGGCTCCACCCCGGGTGATCGTGCCCACAAGAAGTCTGCCTGCCGAGCATGCTTTGTCTGAATTGCCCCGACATCAGTCTAGACGTGTCAACAAAACCAAAGATACAGGGGAGCCATTGCATCAGCCTGGTTCCCTGGCTCGAACCCGTAGAATGTAGATAGCAAAATTTGTTGTCTATCTCACCAGGTGCTGCCCTAGGAATGCCATACAACAGGCCAACTCGTCAATGCTGCACAAACGCGAATTTTAATTCCGTGCGACGGGAGTGCTTAGGTGAGGGAGCCAAGATATCGTATGTAGCCGATAAACCCATGTTTCGTGCACCAGCACCCTAAACCGGCGTTGGAAGGTGCAGCGTCGGGCCGACGTGGCCCAGCTTCGCAACCTTACAGCTGCAGTGGAAACATCCTACGTGAAACTGCGCCCTCGACACAAGTTGTAGTTTCGGGCTTTGAAACGTTTTGTTGAGCATCAGCTTTGCTTTGCTTAAGCTACAGTGTAGATGAGGTTGATCATGCCCGCTTGCGCTCCAGCCTGTGCGAAAATTTTGCCGAATGCTTTGAAAGCACCATTGCCGGTAATCTAGCCAGATTGACAGCCACTTGAAAGGGATGTGCTACACGAGGTCCCGTGTGAGAATTTGGCAATATTTGGCAGCTGAGTCAACGGTCCTTTGTGTCTGACCGGACCCGCTGCATATCGGCGGCTGTCCCCGCTTGCTGGATCTGTTCATGGTGTGAGCTTTACGGGCTCGGGGGTCCTTGATGCAAACATGTTCTTGTGATGTCCTGCGTATGCCGACCCAGCAAAGGTCCCTTGTCCCTCAAGGTCGAGGATGCATAATTCGCACTCCAATTTGTTTGCCTTGTTTTGCTTTTGGAAAGGCAGCGCAGCTCAAGAATCTGAACCTTCGGGAACACCAGACCTATGTTGAAGGCAAGATGTGAATAATCAAGCGTATGTCCCATTTCCAAGAGTTGAATGGTCAAGCTTGACTGTCAGGTCGCTACGTGAAACCCGAAATGTGACCTCCAAGTTTGCACCCTCACCAAGGCGTCCCGGGCGCGGCATGAAAGAAGCACGCAGAGCCCTGCGACTGAAGCAGCTCGGAAGCACGCACAGGAGAGGGTGCTTTTCTCAGCCCAGTTTTGTAAGCTTCTTTTTGGACGACAAAAGAATCAAAAGAATATTGCAGTGCATCGTTTCGAGAATTCGTGTGTGCATACACATCGGTGCACATATGCATACAAACACTTGGATACACAGACACATGGACACGACAAAGTTATGCATACGTGCTCGCATACACACATATGCAGATTTGTATATACACATATGCAGTTACTTATGCCCAGGCAGTTACCCAGGGTGTAACAGATAATTTCGGTGGACGGAGTTCACGTGCTCTCATGTTTCTACATGCACTGAGCGCGTAATAAGGAGGAGATTAAAACAACGCGGGCGGGCCGGAGTAGCGAGGAAATCCTGCACTCACGTTACACTCAGACAGCGCATTCCTTTGCACATGACGTCCGTGCACATGCCCTCATGATCGTGATCTGGCTCCCTGCAGCGGTCAGTCGAAAGCAGTTTGGGTCTCGCATCGGCTGGCGGGATACCTGATAGGAAAAAGCTGAAGAAGGGACAGGAGGCGGAAAATTATGGGTGTAATCCTCCTCTGATCTGATTGATCTCGTTATTGACATTGATTCCCAGACGCGAAGATACTTAGCCCCATAGGCAATGATCAAAAAGCGAGGACTGTTACTGCATCAGCCCACAAGGAAACACAGGGAGCACCACGAACACTTCTCTCGAGAAACTCTTCTTCTTCTCGCCCGGCAATGTGAAACTGCAGGTGCACATCTGACCAGATGCATCCACTGACGTGCCATAGCTTTGTTGGACAGGATGGGCAAACCAGCTCCTCGAAAATTATGCAGTACACTTACGTTTTTTGGCACAAGGTTCCCCACACACGCACACACACACACACAGGTAGCCATAAAGGCATTCCTGAAACTGGCAGTGCCTGAGCTAAGCACTTAAGCACTTGCATCGCCTCAACACAAATTCTCTCGCAGCGATCGGAGATCGGTACCCGATGAAATCCGATAATATCGAACCCCACATTGTCGTAGTCGAAGAGATGTTGGTAGACACAGCTGGCAGCACGAAAAACGTATGATCCACAACGAGTTGTAACACCTGGTATATGGTACCCGCTCTCCACACGACCAAGTCAAGACACAAGTGTCCTTCACGTCGATTTTTTTGAGGTCGAGCGAGAAAGAGGCTGTGCAGCGTATAAGAGGGCCTGGAAGTGCTGACCCAGCCAACTCAGCTGATCGTTTCATAGGTGGGTGCAGAGCGAAAAGAAAAGACGTGCAAAAGAAGCTAAAAGCTTGATCAACTCTGCGAGATCATACTTGACCGGCATTTCTTCACAGCAACCATAGATAAGCACCTGCCCCTTTTGTTATGTGTGCTTTGCAATATTTTGGTTGAGCGCATGGTTGGCGGAGACCGCTATGTGGACTTGTGACCCTCTCAGCATTCGGCTTATTGGTGCACGGTACTGCTCTGACAAACATCAACGTCAGCACGAGCTTGACTATTTTTGCTTTTATATAACCTTCACAGAAATGACATTGCGGATTTTTGCAACAAAATGTTGGCATCGGAGCCAGAAAGCGTATAGTCATCTCGTTTCGTTTTTAAGCCTTGGATTTGCCCGATCAAAGGTCTTTCGAGCCGTTCTGCGGATCAAAGATAGGGGACACCGTCTTTTTCTCCTAGCTTGGCTAGGTGGAGTGGTGTTGTTACAAACTGGAAAGAACATCATGTGAACTGAACCGACTGGACGAACGAGTAGAGGAGGACAGGGAGGAACGATTGCTGGTCTTTTGAAGCCAGACTTGTTGGTCCTGGGTTTCACCGGCAAAGGCTTTGTTGGTACATTACTGTCACATGGGTCATGAGTGAATTAATGTCCATCTAGAGGCAGCGACTGCTCGAAAAAATCACTGGAGCCCGGCCTGTACATGGACAGAAAGCAACATCAAACAAGATGACGGTTACGATGATGATGATGAGGATGATGACTATGATGACTATGATGGCCAACATAAACTGGAGATTCTGGTGCACGTATGCCAGGCACAAAGGAATAGCATACAAAGCCAAGATGAGTTGATCCGTCAGGGACGGGGTCTTGCTCTCGCTGTGTGAGACACAAGCGAATCACACAGCCCGGGATGAGATGAAAATCGACATGAAGATGAATGCCCCGCCAGCTGCCTTTCAGGGCCCAGGCGCAGGCGAGGCAGGTACATTTCGCCAGGATGTGGGGGAAAGCTTCGTTGGACGGAGTTCCCTCCCTTGCAAGATGAAAATGACATGGAAAGGGGGCGTGACCCCCAACACCCATCAACTAGGACAGTACACGCACAAGCGCGCACCCGCAGACACACACACACACACAGACACACACACACACAGACAGAGACAGAGACAGACATTCAGACACGCAAATGGGGTGAACACATCGTGTTGTGCAACGAACATAACGAACTCAACCAGAAGGCTTACAATTCCGCTGGGTTATGAAATCTGCATGATGCATGAGTTTAGCTCACCGCATTTATGCGGTGCATCCAGAACCTGAAGCCAAACACGTATAGACGACGTCAACCCCGGAAAATGTAGGGGTCACTGCCATGGCCTGCTTGTTATGCCGGCATCCCGCAACATGCTTTTGACTTGGCACTCTCTACAAACCCTGACCGTAAATCCCTCTCCCACCCACAAGCCGTCCCTCAGGTTGATGTTGCCCCAAACCCTCGCAACCTTGCGCGGCAAGCATGAGCAGCTACAAACTTATCAGCTGAATCGTGAAAATCAAAGCGTTCAACTCAAAGGTTTGCACCGGCGCAAAGCGACTCAGCATGCGAAGAGAGAGGGTCTCAAGAGCTTTGGCAGATTGACTTACAGGGGCGCCATTGTGCTGGTTCAGGTTGAAGCGTTTTTGCGTTCTTGCATGCGTTCCGGGGCTCAGATTGGGTGGGGGGGGTGCCCAGATTTGGCCAACATCGTGCGCAGTAGCAATACGCAACCTAAATCTTTGATCATTCCGCGCCGATGTTACATCTTTCGCAATTTTCCGTCAGAGTATGCCGCATTGGCCTTTCACCCCAACGCATCATCCTGCCCACAAGGGCGGGATGGTCTAACTAGTCTAACCTTCAAGGTTCTAGATGCCTAACGGCAGTGAGGATATTCGGACTTCGGGTCAGTTTGGGTACCCACATCTACATCCCAAACCCCTTTTTCAACAAAGCTCGCAGACCGTTCCCACAACCAGGGGTGCCAAACCGCCAAATCCCCGACTGTAAACCGCACACCTTGTGGCCAGAATTCTCAGCCCAAGCCCAAGCCTTCAGGGGCGTGGTCAGCTACGGCAGGCGCGCTTAGCCCCTGGAGCACTAAGACAGAGACCAAAGGAGGGGTGGCACATGCTCCCAAATTCGGCCATGCCAGGGGGGTCTCTTAGAATTGTTGGGTTTTTTCTGGGGACGCTCATTGTCATGTAGATGCATACCCAAAAAACACTGCAGACCGGTGTCGACCACTTGCATCACGGCAACATTGGGCCATCAAACAGATGGTATCTTGCGGCTTCTCGTCAGTGAGCCCTGCCACCTTAAGACACTGTTGCATGTCATCCCGCTTTTTAGGACGGCTTGAGTTTCTTTCCGGATGATTTAACTGAACACCAAGACCAAGGCCTGCCAACATCATCGAGTCCCCAACCGCATGTACTCCGCCGTGACCCCGAACTCCTTGCAGGCGGTGTCATTAGTGTTGTGGCAGACCATCTCGTCGAGACGGAGTTCCCTGGTCGGCCCAGCCATATCTGGTGGGAAACTCAGAGGAGGTGGTTGCGGTTGCTGATGCTGATGTGGATGTTGTTTTTGTTGTTGCTGGCGCGGGCCCTGGAGATGGCGGCGGCTGCAGTGGTGGAGGTGGTGTGTTAATGTTTTGGTGTTTCTGGCGTTTCTGGCTGAGTTGAACAGTGGTCATGAGCAGAGGCTGGCGGTCCCTGACTCTTCCCCGGCCAATCTTGGCCGACCTTACTCAACCACCAGTCCTACAATTAATTTGAAAACCTTGATTGTGTTGTTAGTGTGCCACCGTTTGATACCAAGCGCCCTTGTCTCGAAACAAGTACTAGTATGTAGGACTGTATCTAGCAACCAGCACCTAGCAACTAGTAACCAGTAACGATCAATTGGTAACTAGTACCAGAAGTACCGCTCGTACCTCCTGTTGGTTCGTAGTATCAGTAATATTTTTCTGCTTGTTCTGTTCGTATTCCTCGCTGACCTTCAATAATTCTCGTTTAGGTTCAATGGCAGGGACCGGAACCGCAAAATCCCCCACCGTATGATGGGGGGGGCTAAGTGCGAAGGGGAAGCGATAACGTTGTGATGAGTGCAGGCCTGTACAGTTCTTGCTTTTGAAAGCGGTCGTGAGATGTACTCGCGTTGTTCTTCTGTTTGCCCAAAACGCGACCACACCTCAATTTCCGTCCATAGTATTCTTCTAATGAAGCAATATAAGCGAAAACACGTGGTGTCATGTGTGTTCCCCTTGAGAAATTTACCTGACTTTTGCGGCCGTGTTGACAGTCCTCATGCGAGAGTAGCTTTTCATGTCCACTTTTGAACGCTTCTGTACTGAAGACGTCTTGGGCTCAGTCGAAAAATAGGCATCGCTTGTGTGGTTGGACACTCACGAACCAAGTTCCTGCTTCTAACTGGTAGCGGAGCTGTGAGGACAACCACTAGTGTATCACCCCCGAGAGCCGTCGGTCCGGGGACCGTAGAGTAGTTGATAGATAGTTGTGGAGCAAAGGCCCCTGCTATCTTAGGAAGAGCCATGTCCGTGGCAGGTTTGCGCTACCAGCCCAATCTCTGGTCACAGAACCTGAGTCCTGCCGAAACCAAAAGCGGCTCGTACATATACGACGGGTCTGCTGCTGGGTTCCACGATTGGTGCTTCCGGACACAGATCCGTGTGCTGCAGCATAAGGAAAAGCAGCGGCGCGAAGCTTTGAAGGATTTGCGTTTCGCCGAAACGGCCAGATCCAAAAGCGAATCACCAAGAAAGTGGCGCGGCAGGGCCAGCCAGGCGACCAGTGGCCACTCCGCCGAGGGTGAGTCAAGCAGCGGTATACCCGCCAGTCCGTCCAGCGCAAAGCGGACTAAGCCCGCGTCCGATGTGGAAGATGAGGATGCGGAGTCGGTACCGTCGCACCCCAGTCAGGTGACGGGTGACGATGAGCAAGAGCCGGACACAGATCCGGCGGTGTACACGTTGCAAGACGTCAAGGACGAGTCGCTTGACATGAGCGAGTGCGTTAGCAAGATCTTGGAAGGCCTCCGAGGTGATGCCTTCTGCATCGCTCGCGACGTCGGTTTGGGACGTCTGCTTCGTCATGACGGCATTGACTACCTGATTGAAGAAATCAGGAGGCAAGCCTTCCCTCTTCAATCGGAAGAGGCGTCCGAACCTTTCCGTCAGGGACAGCTCCTGACGGGCCCACTTGCAAAGCAACCCGGCGAGCCTATGTTGTCATACATAGCCCGCCGAAAGCGGTGGTGGTCGACCTTGCGAGAGCTAGACCCTGACATTCGTCTTTCCGAGGCGATGAGGGCTAACCTTCTTGTTGAGCTTTCAGGATTGGAGAGATCCGAACAGCTAATGGTCAAAACCGCCGCCAGTGTGGAGGAGTACGCACGTGTCCTTGTTCAGCACCACTCCGTGGTGCACATGAAGGAACGCCTTCTGACCCAGAAGGACCCTAGTGGCCCAGGTAGAACCTGGAGGCGTTTTGACGCTAAGCCCCAATACCCTAAGTTCGGCTACACGGGGTATGATGGCAGCGCCGTTGAGCATGACCACCAGGAACAGTATGAATCCGCGGAAGGCTACGGTGGCGGCTACGGTGATGAAGCGTACCAGGCCACAGCGTCTGGGGGAGGTGACGCGGATGAATGGATCGATGATGAAGACCTAGCATTGCAACTTAACGCCTATACGGCGGTGGCATACGAAGCTGAGGTTGATGACTTGGACGATTCCTATGCCGAGTCGGTTCAGCTTGCGTACGCGGCGCAGACCGCATTCGCCCAGGTGAAAGGAAAGGGGAAGAACAGGGGCAAGCCCACCGGGAAATCCGGCAGGAAGGTCGTGCGTAGTAACCTAACTATTGCTGACCGCAAAGCCAAGCTAGCAGAACTCAAAGCAAAGAGTAGGTGCTTGAAGTGTGGTGTTATCGGCCATTGGGCCGGAGATGCTGCCTGTAAGTTTAGCGGTAAGGGCAATGGCCCCAAGGGTACCGCTACCCCAGCACAGTCTGGGGGAACTGCTAGCGCAGCCGCAAAGTCGGCGGCACCGAAGCCTCAGGCGTACTTCGCCGCGGTGGATGAGGACGACACAGAGTGTGTTCACTTGTCGAATGCGAGTGCTGGTAGGCTTGAGGGATACCCGGCCAACTTGGAGTTGACCCCCTCGAAGACCAACACAGGCAAGGGTCGTGGCAGTGACACATTGTTCTCACCACAGCTTCGGCGCACAGCTGCCGCAGGGATTATGCGTGACAGCCCACCTGTGGGTTCCGATCGTGTCTTTTCCTTTGGCCAGCATAAGGGGCTGACTTACGAGCGTGTCCTGTATACGTACCCTGGGTATGTTCTTTGGCGACGCACGCAAAAGTGCCCATCCATAGGGTTGGCTGACTTCTTGAACTGGTCACAGAGTACTTTGATGTACGAGATGACACCCCTATCAGTGTTACGAGAAGAGATATTCCTCTCAGCCAGGAGCCCCCGCCTGAACCCTTCCAGCCCGAGGTTCGGCTCGCCGCTTCAGCTGCTTCGTCCAGCGAAGGCCCCCGGAAATGCCGGGGAGGTTGCAAGGAGTTCAGCAAATCGGGAAGCAACGCATACATAGATATGCGGACATGTAAGAAATGCGGTACTGTTACCAAGACGAAGAAGGAGAAGCCTGTCATAGACCAGGCCACATGCCCCCACACCTCCACCGAGAGGTCCGGTAGCAGAAGGAAGACTTCCCGCGTCAAGTGCAAGCTTTGTGGGATGCTTCTAGATGAGCAGCCGCAGACCGAGCGAAAGGTTAGGGAGGACGCAGCCACAGTGCTGCGTGAGTCCAATACCCTGGACTTCGATCTACTGCGCAGCATGGTCGGAAGCACGGGAGATAGCCTTCCCGTAGAGGTAGTAGTTCCGGCTATTGCCCAGTTTCAAGAGACAGTAGAAGGCCACTTCGTAACCGAGCCCGTTATATCACGCGGCGATCTCCTCGCATACCTGCAAGAGGCCTTAGATGATCACGCAGCGCCATCGACCAACAACAGTTGGGAAGTGGCGTCGGTGCGGTCGCGCTCTTCGAGGGCCTCGGCTACGAGGCAGGGCTTCGTGGCTTTTACTGAGGGGGTCACAGATATCCATCCGGCTTTGGTTGATTTGCCCGTAGTAAACATCTACGAGGACGAGCATGTATACGCAGTGCTAGATGAGGGATGTAACTCGACTGTTCACGGTAGCGATTGGATAGCAAACGCGGCAGGGAAGCTTGCAAACTTTGGTTACAGCACCAGGTTTAAGCCTGAAGGGAATCGTACCTTCAAGGGTCTTAGCGGTGCTACCGAGACTTTGGGTAGCAGGACCATACCTTTCTCTATAATCGGATTGGAGCAGGACTCGAGGGTTCCAGGTGTCCTTGATTCGCATGAGAATTAGGGTACAGCCCCTCTCTTCCTGTCCCTTTACGCGCAAGCTCAGCTTGGTATAACCAAAGATTTGCGGTTTGGGGTGTGTGGTGTTCGGCTACCTTCGGAAGACACTGTCATCAAGATCAAGTTGTGCCGAACGCATGGTTCAGGACTGTTATGCATAAACATAACAGAGGGTTTGACCCAGACCAAGCAACCTCGCCTTATAAAAGGTTTTCAGATTCCCTCACCGCCAGTCCCTATGTTTAGGTCTGCTGCCGCTGCCACGTTAGCTCACTCAGGACCTGTGAGCGGATTCCCTGGAGGTGCAACAGCGACAGACCACAGTCATAGCACTGTAGGAGTAGACCATAGTCACAGTACTACGACGACGGCTGACACTCGCAACAATACGAAGCGGCGCATAAGCGTAGCATTCCCTAACCACTGCATGGTAGGCACAGCTTCACAGCAGACTGCAGAAGGGTCGGTAGAAGGTAACGCGCCTACTGCTAGGGAAGCAATGGCTGCGTCGGCACCGACCGAGGGGCAGTTGCCGAAGAAGGCACCCCCGATGCCGAAGGCTGCGCCGACAGCACCTGCAGCGGCACCACCTGGCCACAGTGCCATGGGAAAAGCCCCGTCGGGTGGCCACAGTGCCGCCCCTGCTCCTGCTCCTGCGCCGAAAGCCCTGCGCCGCCTGGCTATACGCCAGTGCCTAAGGCAAAGGCGTCACCTGGGGATAGCCCAGAGGCAGCAAAAAGCCGGTGCTCGTGCCACAGTGCACCCGAAGACGATCGCCCAAGGCCATGTGAGTTGGCGCAGTGGGATGCGGAGGTGAAGAACCCGCATGGGCGGCCCCTGGTTATAATGCCAGGAGGGGGAGTGCATGGCCGCATTACCAGGGGGATATAACGAACCCTGACATAATCATAGACGTGTTTACGTGGGGTTACGACTATCACGCGTGGCTGCAGTGTGTGAGGAGCCGCTGGACAGCAGAGGAGCTCTTCGCACAGCACGAAGAGATGGAGACGCACAACATCACCATCCACGCGTCTGCCACCAGCTATATGCTGGTGATGCTCGACATGGTCTGGTTGAAAGACGACCGCAAAGACGGTCTGACGCCAGCTGAAGCTCAGCGTGCCAGTGATGATCAGCTGATCAGCGTGAGCGCACGAAGCACGTTGGCTCAAACCCCGACATAATTCGGGAGCACCACGACCATCCGAACCTGATTGCCCACATCAGGCATATCCTGGCGAATGTCCTCGACGCCAAGGAGGCAGGGATCAGGTCGATTGCAGTGCACGTGGTGTGCAAGGCCAACAGACACAGATCTGTTGCGACGGGTATCCTTACCCATGCGGCGCTCCTAGAGCTGATCCCGGATTGCTCTATCAGCCTTACCCATATGAGCGCGTCACGCAGCCGGCCCTATATGGGACCAAGGTCATGCAAAGGGCAGTGTCCCAGGTGTCTGAGGGCCGCACACAGTTGCCGGTGGAGGGCGTGGGACCTCTGGATCGACCTCCCAAGGTTGGAGAGAGCGCCTTCCAGGCAGCCACCCGCATGGGGTTGGCACACACAGTATGTGGCGAAGTTCGACCCAAACTCGCTCACCGCAGCGATGAACCGTGCCCAGGGCACTGACCCTGGTGGCCCACTGCCTTCGGTTACCTTTAGCGTAGGAAGTAATCCTTCTTCGGGTTCAGGTAGCGCGAGTGTGGGTGCATCCGCCAAGAGTGGCGCCGCGGACCCGAAAGGGGGTCCGAAGGGAACGCCACAGCCGCCCTCGGCAAAGTCCGGTGGAGCACAGGAACGCACTGCCGCGCCGACAGGGCGTCGAAGATTCGCAGGCTCGAGGCGGAGGTGCACGACCTCACCGACGCCAATCGTTGTCAAGAAAGCACTATAAGTGACTTGAGAAAAGCCCTGCAGGATGTGAGGCGCCAGCGAGACACAGCTCTCGACAGGTTGGATGACATGCGCCACAGGGCGGAGGATGCAGAGCGCCGGGCCGATAGGGCCGAGGAAGAGCTGCACAGGCTCCCGAGACGCTCCAGGTCGCGTCGCAGGCGGAGGGATAGTTCCTCCTCGGATCGGAGTCGCCGTCGGGGTCGTACCAGAGAGCGAAGACGGATGGACTCCAGGCCCCGGGATAGATCCGAGGCGCCAACCAGAGCACGCCTTTCCCGATGGGGCCGTGGCAACCGTGCCGGCCGGGAAGGTGACGATGCTGATCGGGACACAGCTCCCGAGCGCAGAAATCCGCGACCCTCTGCACGGCCGGAGGAGGAGCATCAGCCCACCAAAGGCAAGGGCAAAGGCAAGGAGGCGCCGCACAGTGTCTACGACGAGGTCGAGTACGACGATGGCACAGGCGCAGGTGACTGGGATCCACCGGGACCAGGCAACCTCCAGAGCCGCCGGAGCCACCGCGCTTCCGTGGGAACACCGGCCAGACTGGCTATCACAGGATGCCAGATCGCGAGAACCCGCACCGCCCCATAACGTCGCGGGAAGCCTGGTGGTATTTCCACGGCGATGGCCGTCGGAGGAGTGGACAGACGCGGAGTGGGCCGAGTTCCGCCGTCAGCACCCCAGGCCACCGGGCCAGGGAAAGCTCGTCGAGATTGATGAGAAGATCTTCTCCATCGACGTTGGAGCGATCGAGCTCAGCCCCGACACAGGTTTCGGGTGGAACAGGTGCATTGTTTTCGCAGACTTCCCCGACGGGGTGCTCACCTCCATATATGAGGTGCTGAACGAGAAGCCTGCGCCAGCGTGCTGGCTCGGTCCATACGCACCGAGACGCTTTTGGGCTGATGACAAAGTTCACCATGAGTTGAGCGAGAAGCACAACATCAAATGCACAGTTGTGACTCGCCACACAGGACGTGGGTATAAGCCCACGGGCAAGTTGCGTGCCGTTAACCCAATCGGGTATCTGTTTTCGCACTTCGACCCCGCGGACGGGTCCAGCTGGACATACGAAGGCACGTGCCACCCACCGGGGTCGGATCCTGACAGTGTGCCCGCCGAAAGTGGCGGTGCTGAGCAACCGTGTCCAATACAGGAGCCTTCGTATGAGGGTGCGTATGTCGCGTTGTGGGTCTTCCCCGCGGCATTCCACTCGGACACAGTGCCGCATCAGATCGAGGACACAGATTCCTTGAGTGCAGTGTACAACCCGGGCACAGCCCCGGGGGCATCTTCCGCTGCCTCGGCCGGACCGGACACAGTTCCGGGTGGAGTCTCACCGATGGACGAGGATTCGCGCGGTGCAGCATACATGGCCGTCTGCAGTGGGGAAGGGTAGGTGAAGCCAACCAAGTGTTGTTTCCAAGCCCTGAGAACCCTGAGGTCTCTACCCACAGTAGCAGCGCAGTTGCCTCTGGACCTTCAACAGCAAGCCTGAAGAAGCTTAGCAAGTCCCAGTCCAAGCACCTCATCTCAAGCCTTACCGAAATGGTAGCGGGGGATGCAGTCCTTAAGGCGATTGTGTACAACACCACCATGCGTGAAGCTGACCACTTGGTAAGATTGAATGAACCCTCGGCACAGGTCCTCGCGAGCGTGATCAACGAGAGGCAGAACGGGCCACCGGGCCTCGTGGTTGCCAGGTTTGAGACTTCCACAGAGGAGTTGTGTTTGGAGCTTGAGTATACCCTCAACATTCCAATCATATTGGTTACCCCGAACGGCTACCCGATGCTTGAGGACACCGTTACCTTGAGGGGAGATGCATATCTCGGGTATAGGCCCGGAGATAGGAAAAGCTTTGGATACCTTCCAAGCATGGACTGAGTCTTACGGGTATATTCCCCGAATTATGTTGATACGGATAGTACTGACTTTTGGGACCTTTGTCGTACCATTTCAGAGGAGTACTATATCAACGCATTTAGCCGAACTTGCTTTGTCGGCGACGCTCAGGACACAGATCCTGAGGACATCAGCGAAGCAGAGCTGGTGCCCGACGCTGAGATGCCTCAGCGTGGAGTCCCCGATGAGTTGGACAATGCCGGCGGCGCACTGACGCCCGAGGAAAGAGAACGCCTCATTCTGGAACAGTGAGCGGCGGGCAGCGTGGAGGTCGTTACCTCAGCGCGTTCGGGTCGCTATAAGGCGCCTGCATCGTTCCTTTGGCCACTTGCCGAACGCAGTCCTAACTCAGGTCCTGAAACAGGCCCGTGCGAGTAAGGATTTCATCGCCGCTGCTAGGCTTTACAAGTGTAAGGTCTGCCTGGACACAGCTCCAGTGCCCAGGCAGGCACCACCCAGTCGCCGGAGATAGCGTATTTCCAAAAGAATTCAACCATACGATAGGTATGGATGCGCTCGAAGTCAAGGACTTCTTCGGAAATCGCTATACTGCTATCAACATAGTTGATATGGTGATATGGGGACCAGTTTCCAGCAGATAGTGCTCGTGAAGTCTGGGGGGGGGCAATCCAAATGCCCGCCAGTGTGTAAAGTGCCTGATCGATAGGTGGATCAGCTGGGCTGGACATCCCAAGGTCATAGCTACCGATAGAGGGACACACTTCAGAGGAGAATTTTCAGAGTATTTGGCACAGCATGGTATAATCCATAAGAACGCCCCTCTTGAGAGCCCGCAGACCATCGGAAAGGTCGAACGCCATGGTGGTCTCGCCAAGGCCATCATTAGAAAGGTCGCGCAGGAGGCTCGAATATCGAGGAGATGGAAGCGGTAGTTGTCGAAAGTGTCACAACTAAGAACGAACTTAGCAGACACCAAGGTTTCAGTCCAGCGCAACACGTGCTAGGTAAACAGCCCCGAACGCCAGGATCCATACACGATGAATCCGAAAGCATGGGTACACTGTTTACCAAGTATGATGAGACGAACACATATTATGTTCGGCATCGTGCGCGACAGGAGGCTAAGAAAGCCTTTGTCCATTTGGAGACCTCACGCAAGGTTGCGAAAGCACTCCAACGCAACGCGGCGCCAATAGACGTCGAGTACAAAATCGGCGATTTGGTCATACACCGTAGAGACAATGTTCCCGGTAGCTCTGGTACCGTTTGGTCTACGGTTAGCCGTGTTATAGGACGCGAGGCAGAAAACGCATATTGGGTGTTGCATGAAAACATTCCTGTTTTAGTCAACGCTCGGAAGATGCGTCCTGCCGATGAGGTCGAGGTTGCAGCGCACCGCGTTCTGGCAGGTGAACCTGTACTTCCGGAAGCCATCGTACATGGGCCGGAACAAAGGTTCCAGGATGAACGCACAGCGGATCCGGTCACTGCGCCGGCGACGCCACGACCAGTGGCGGCAGCTATCCCGTCTACACCGACGGTTGCGTCTGATGTGCCTATGCCAGCGCCATCGACACCGGCGGTGGTGCCCGGCACACCGATGCCCGCGCCGTCTACCCCTGCGCGGGTTCGTGCCAAAGATAAGACGGGCGAAACTGCCCGGTCGCGATCGCCAGTAGGAGGCCGTGACGATGCACTAGTCGCGGAAGAGCTTGATCAGGTAGAAGTCATGGCAAGACGCCTGATAGACGCTCAGGGGTTCTCCCCAGATGAGTGTCTGGCCCTCCTTCGCACTTTCGACCGTGACCGACGCGAGGTGTATACACGCCCGCTCCTAGACGACGGAGATCCCGGGAGTATAGCTCTCGCGGTTGGCGTTTACCGCCATGGCGGTCGCGTTGGTGTTTCTGGACCCACGCGGGAAAGGCCGTCGTTCGCTATGTACCTCAACCACTATCTCTTGCATCACAGTATGCGAGCCGGACATCATAACCCACAGTGGAGTAGTGTTCAGCTCACCAACAGAGGTGCAGATGCCCATAAGGACCTAGCCAACACTCCTGGCTCGTTTAACTACACTATAGGTGTAGGCGAGTACCGCGGAGGCGGTCTATGGGTAGAGGAAGCCACGGGTACAACTCCCGTGCGTGTGCAGAATGCGACAATGCATGGCACCGTTCATGATACTAAGAACAAAGTTCTTAAGTTCCGACCGAAGGATGTGCACATGGTCGCGCCGTTCGTAGGAGAGCGATACAGCATCTCCGCATATACGGTGAGTGATCTCGGTAAGTTGACTAGAGATGACATCCAGCTTTTGTCGGATCTTGGCTATCCCATATACAAAGATACGCCGAAGACTTTTGGTAGGAAGAGCGATGGGATCTACACCATTGGCCATTCGGACCTTCCTATTGAAACGTTTTTGGAGCGCATTCATGAATACGGGATTAAGGAAATCGTTGACTGTAGGAGTCACCCGTATAGCGCCAGACACCCACAATACAATTGTGATGAGCTTTCTGCCACATGTTTCGCAAAAGGTGTCGTGTACAGTCACGCCCCCGAGTTAGGCAACAGAAACCGGGGAGGAATTGAGGCCAATTTGCAAACGGATCAAGGAATCAGCACGATCGCTAGAATAGTTAGCGAGTCTCACGATGATTTTCACCGCATATTGCTTTTGTGTTCGGAAGCCAGCTGGCGACGATGCCATCGGCAAAACATTGCACAGCATTTGTGGCTTGAACACTCCAAGCTCGTGGAGCACATACGTGCTAATGGGCTGCCAGAGACTCATCCGTACCATCACATTGCCATCGAAAGTGATGAGTTAGGAGTTGCGTCGAATGTTGCTACGGTTGGCGCACCGTCGAGTGCTGATCGGGTGCCACCAGCGGTTGAGCCCACGGATGGTCGCGAGACGGAAACCAAAGCCTTTGCTCTCACCCCTGATGTAGGCTATATGGCTATATGGCTTCGCTTTTAGACTATCACAAGGCTCCCGTGGAGGTGCAGTTAGGCCTGGACGCCGCGATGAAAACCGAGTGGCAGAAATACACCGAGTTCAATGCGGTGGTCCCTTGCACAGACAAGGAGTTTAAGGAGCTTACAAAAGCCGGTCACGTGTGTATCCCCACGAAATGGGTTCTTACCGATAAGAACGAACATCTAAAGGGGACAGCAGCATACACTCCCAAGTGGAAAGCACGCTTGGTCGCATGTGGAAACTTCGAGCATATCTCGAATGAGGAGGACATCAGGGCAGACAGCCCCACGGCGGAACCAGAAGGCATAGCCCTTATCTGTTCATGGGCGGTCTCGTTGGCCCTGCGGCTCAAAGCAGCTGATATCACGAACGCATACTTCCAAGGGAAACCCCTTGAGCGCCTTCTCATTCTTCGGGTTCCCAAACACCCCAAGGGTGTGCCCGATGCAGAGATATAGAAAGCCGGGTATATGATTGCCCGAGTCCCCGTATACGGCACTACCGACGCGGGGCGGAACCTTGTATAAAGGAGAGCTGTAAGGAATTTGGCTTAAATGCCTCACAGATTCTGTCAGCCCTGTATTTCATTACAGGAGAGAATAATCGTTTGTGTGCTTGCTTGTGCACCCACGTGGATGACTTCCTGTGGGCTGCTACAGCAGAAGGCGAGCCAGCTATCCAGAATCTGCTGGATAAGTTTAAGATCGGTCGTATAGAGACCGAGAAGTTCCGTTTCTGCGGGCGCGAGTATGTTCAAAGCGCCGATGGGACCATCAGTATAAACTGTAGGGACAACACGCGTGCAATCCGCCCGATTGATATTCACAAATTGGAGAAGGGTTCGACCCCAGTTTCGAATAGCCAGCGCACAGCGCTGAGGTCAGTCATAGGCTCGTTAGCCTGGGTGGCTCGCGGCACGAGACCTGACCTTGCCTATAGGGTAAACGCCTTGCAGCAACGTGTTACGACAGCCACGGTGGACACTCTCCGTGAGGCAAACCGCGTCGTGGCGCTTGCGTTGGGAGATGCGGATAGGGCAATCACGTATAGTGCAAATAACAGAATGTTCAATTTTCCCTCAAGCCCAATTTACCGCCAGTTTCACTGCGTATCTCCGTAGGTCAAACGTAGGCTCAAGACAGCCTGACAGCAGAGCGAGTAGTGAGAAAAGAATCCGAAGCTCGCGCCGTGTTGTAACAAGGATACTGGTTTAAGGGTTTAAACTTTCATGGTAGCGGAGCTGTTGGCAAAGGCCAGCAGCTGATCAAGCAAAGATCCAGGGAAGCCAGCCACGAGCTGGAAAAGGTGAAAAGTGTGGAACAGGAAGTTACGGTTTACCAAGAGCATCCTGTCGGAGAACAGCGAGGAGTTACGGCTAAGCCAAGAGCACCTTGCAAAGTCGGAGAAAAGCGTGGAAGTGAAGACCTTGGGCCAGATATACAAGGACCTGCCAAAGTGTTGGAAAGATGCAAGAGCAACAACAAGCTCAACAGCCACAGCACCAGCCGAACCCCCAGCAGGTGAGGTTGGAACAGCTGATGACTACACTAGGCCAAGCTACAGAAGCTATGGCAAGAGTTGCGCAAGGAACAGCAATGCAGCAAGCGCAATTGACAACAGCAATGGATGCACTGGCGAAAGCCCAAGCATCACCGAAGGCAGCCCCTACGGGAGGCCAGCCAGCTTCAGTAAGTTTTGATACTGGAGGTAAGATCCTCAAGCCACCGGAATCGTTTAATCCAGCTACGATTGAAGAAGAAGTGTCACAATGGAGTGACTGGTCATTTACGTTCAAGAACTTCTTAGCGTTCATGGACCAAGAATTCCTGAAGGACCTGAAGTCGGCAGAAGAACAAGGAGCCGCGATATCAATGGAGGTGACAAATACATTCTTCAACAATGATCAAGGAAGAGTGAACAGAGGAACGAAGCTCTACTCAGTGTTAAGCAGTTACTTGAGAAACAGACCTCTGAAAGTGCTGAGAAGCGTGAGCGGGATGAATGGATTTGAAGTGTGGGGAAAGTTGACGGCTGAATTAGAGCCGACATCTCGTTCAAGGAGTCTAGCAATGGCTCAGGCATTGGTTGGATTCCCAGCCATGAGCAAAGGAGCATCGTTGCTGGACTACGTCCTGACATACGAAAAGCTCACAGCAGAGTACGAAAAGCTCTCAGGCCAGAAGTATGATGAAAACTTGAAGATCGGTACACTGCTGAAAGGAATACCGCAGCACCTCAAGCAGCACGTGATGGTTGATATCACTGATAAGACCACGTACGAAGAGTTAAGAGCAAAGCTGCTACAATATGAAAGAAGCAATCAGACATGGTCAGCTGAAAACATCTTAGGATCGTTGAGTGTTCCAGACCCAACGTCACACTCAAGCAACAAGACTTACCAAGGACCAATTCCTATGGAACTCGATAGATTGCATATGAGGAAAGGTAGAGGAAATGGAAAAGGAAAAGGTGACAAAGGAGGAAAAGGAAGCCCTTATGGAAAAGGAAAGGACAAGGGAAAGGGCAGAGGATACGGAAAAGGAAAAGGTGGTAGAGGAAGATCAAAAGGAAAAGGAAAAGGAAAAGGAAGCACATCTGGGACGAGGTTACTCTCCCGTAGGACTTAGCTCCCTTTTTCCGCCTACCGGGGCGGAAGACCATGGAAAACCCATGGTAATTAAGTGCACGTCGAGGGCCTACGGGCCGCAGACTCTTCGCCGCTTCGAGGAGAAAAAAAAGGAAAAGGAAGAGGTTTTGGAAAAGGAAAAGGATATGGAAAGAAAGGAGGAAAAAGCATCAGGCAGGCCGAAGGGAAAGGCTACGAGAGTGACAAAGGAAAAGGAAAAGGTGGACAAAACGGACCTGTATGTTTCAACTGTGGTAAGACCGGACATTACTCTTCGGAGTGTTGGTCACCACCGAAAGGAAAAGGAAAAGGAAAAGTTCGCAACGTCCAAGAGACAGGCGAGGAAGAATGGTATGAAGAGCAACCAAGTTCTTCTACACAGGCACAAGTAAAGCCACCACAAGGAGCAAAAGGAAACGAGCAAGTGCGTAGGTTGGTAACAACACCTATGCAATGCCAGTGATTGAAGAAGTGTTCGGCGATGATGAAGAGTACGTCGATCTTGTAGGAATGTTCGAAGAAATGGTGATGGACTATGCTGCAAGAGCAGTGAAGGTCAACACAGTTATCTTCATGTCAAGCATGGTCGATGAAAGCGACGAAGAAGATTATGAGAAGGATGAACTTCACAAGTGGCATGAAGATCTGCAAGTGGATAAGCAGAATGCCAAGCATGCAAGAGAAAGAGAAAGACTCTTCGATTCGAGTTCTGAGTACTTGAGAAGCGTTCAAGATGAAGAGCAAGGAGTGCATCAAGTCAGAGCAGTTAGCTCAAGCTATCAAGAACTCGTTGAGGTAGTTTTAGACAGTGGAGCGGATTGTCACGTACTTCCGCTATGCTACTACAGCGAAGACTTAGGAACAGTTGAGTTCCCAGCTTTGAGAATGGTTATTCAAGATGCTCAAGGCAACCGGATAAGAACTACTGAAACAAGAGCGAATATCACATTCGAATTTCAAAGGACAGATGGAAGAGTGATAAAGGTAAGAGATTCAGCTGTGTTCGGAGATGTAACACAACCACTATTTGCAGTAGGCAAGTTGTGGAAAGTTGGATGGGGACTTGATCCTCTAGACCAGTTCAATGCTTACCTGAAGAAAGGTTCAGCAAAAGTGCCAGTGAGGTTTGCAAGAAACTCAACAGTGACTGACCTCAAGATCTACAGAGCACAAGTGAAGGTTGAAAGTGATGAACCACAAGTGAGAAAGCTGACGTTGATCAAGCAGATGGAAGATGATTTCGAGAAGATGAAGTATCATCAAGGATGGTTTTTCATGTCAGATGGGAAGCCAGCAAGGATCGATTATGACAAGTATGTGACCTATGACCCCACATATGATGATGTGAAAGCGTTCAAGTTCAGAACTACTTTGGTATCGAGGTACGATGGTGACAACATCGTATGGAGCGAACTGGAGTTTGTGGAGTGCGCTGAAAAGTGGGAAGACCGAGAAGAGATTGCGATAGACGCAGTTGAAGAAAACTCGGTGATCATCACGATCTTGGAGAGAAAGTCTCTAGGACTTGAAGAGTACGGTGATTATGAAAGAACAGCTTCAAAGAAGAAAAGGAAAGAGCAAGAGAAAGAAGTGGAAGCAGCAGACGTGGAAATGGCGGGTCGCAAGGAGACAAGCGACACAAAGAAGACAATGGAACAAGTCGAGAAAGAAGCTGCAGAAGCTATGGAGAATTTGTTTCCTAGTGAACCACCTGCAGAAGAAGATATGAAACAATGGAAGAAAATTGAAGAGCAACTGCCAAGCTTAGGAGAAAAGATGGAAGAAGCGATGATTGTGGCAGGAGTTGAACTCAGCCCAGAAAGTTCACTCAAGAGATGAGAACAGCATGTGAATTCCTGAAGATAGGAAAGACTGGAAGCAAGACTCAGATATGGCAAAGGTTGAAGCAAGCCATTTCGGCAAACAAGATGAAGGAGTTGGTTGAAATCTCCAAAGGGCTAGAACTAGAGTTCACAAGAGAACCAAAAGGAGAAAAGAGCCAGAGATGCCAACTGATGAAGAAAGAAAGAAGCACGAACTGACACACCTACCAAAAGCTGATTGGTGTGAAAGCTGTCAAGCAACAAGATCAAGTGAAGACAATTTCGATGTATCTGAGAAGAAGAATGAAGCATCGTTAGTCTCAATGGATTTCAAGTTCATTGGAACTCGAGATGAAGAGAACACAAAAGACAACAAAGATGCATTGACAATCGGACTTGTGATGGTTGATGAAGCAACAAAGTTCGTACATGTCATTCCAGTAGCGACAAAAGAAGTGACGGCATACGTTGTTGAAGAAGTTTGCAGAGTGCTTATGCTGTTGAATTCTAAGGTCATCCTGAGAACTGACACAGAGCCAGCAATGATTTCTTTGAGAAAGAAAGTGCAAGGAATACGGAAGATGAAGAATCTTGATACAGAGATACAAGATGTAGCACCAGATGAACACCAAGGATTGCAAGTTGAAAGATGGGTTCAAACAGTTAGGAACTTATCCAAGACACTGGTGTATGGAGTTGAATCACAAGCGAAAGTGAAGATTACTTCAGAGAGTACGCTGTATCCATGGGCAGCAAGACATGCAGCATTCCTGCTGAACAGGTTTGTTGTGAAGAAAGGATCAACACCCTTTGAAGTGCTATTCGACAGAGAGTACAAAGGAACATTAGCGCCATGGGGAAGCGTAGTATTGGCAAAGCCTGTACCAAAAGTCAATCAAAAGGGAGAAGCATGGAGAAAAGGAATCTTCGTTGGAAAAGACTCGGTGAACAACCTGAATCTGATAAGCACAAGACAAGGAATCATCAAGAGCAGAACGATAAGACAGTGTACGCCACTGTATGATGTTGAAGTGCTAGCAGAAGCAACAGGAACACCGTGGAACTACACACAAGACATGTTGGTAGGAAGAAAATCGACGAAGAGATTGCCACCGCACAGTGGAATCGAGATAGCAACTGGTGATAAGCCAGAGTTGGTTCCAAGAAGAGAAAGAAGTCAAGAGCAAGAAGATGAATTGAAGGATTATAGCCCAAGCCAAGAAGCAGCATCTGATCCGCCAAGCGAGACTGAACAAGACATGGACGAAGATCCAGGTGAAGGACATGCAGGATCAACAAGCAGCAGTTCAAGCAGTCGTGGAAAAGGAGTCACGAGAAGAAGAAGCGAAAGAAGTAATGAATCTGATGAGCTGATTCCAGGAGAGAATCCACCGCCAGCATCGCCAAAGAGGAACCTTGAAAAAGGCGAGCAGCCAGAAGCGGTGAGACAAAAGATAGACGAAGGAACAACGCAAGCCGAAGAGAGGCCAGAGAAGTTTATGGCCATAGGAGATGAATCCTCGGGACAAGCATCAAGTTCGGTAAGAAGAGTTATCGACGCGAGAAGCGTGAAGAAGATAGAACCATTCCTAAGGAAGGAACTTCCGCAATATCACGATGACGAAGAAGTCGAATTGGAAGAATTTGAAGAAATGGAAGCAGAGTTCGATGAAGAAGAAGAATGGCAAGAATCAGATGGTGAAGAAGAGATACCAGAAGATATGCCAAAATGGTCGAACGATTTCGAAAGCGGACCACCAAAGCTAGCGGATGAAGAAATGGAGAAAGTCGAAGGAGTGTCCAAGAAGCACGAGTTGGAAAGACTTGAGAAGATGAAAGTGCTGAACAAGTTGTCAAAAGGAACAGACATTTCAAAGTGCAAGTTTCTTTCGACAAAGATAGTGTACGATTGGAGACACAGGGACAAAGAGTGGAGAAGAAGAGGACGATTAGTAGCAAGAGAGTTCAAGTGGTTAGGTGATACAGACATTGCAAGTTTGTTTTCGCCAACCGGTGTAGCAAGCACAGTGAAGCTACTGTCAGCCCTGTTCGCATCTTCAGAAGGGTACACACTCGGCAGTATCGATGTAGGCGACGCCTATATTTAATGGTGGAGCAGGAAGAGCCGACGATTGTTGAAGTCGATGGAGAAATTTATGAACTAGGGTAACGTTACCCGGACAACGAATCGGAAGTGCAGCTTGGTTCGGGAAGTTGAAAAGCTACCTAGAAGAGTATGGGTTAGCAAGTGATAGTGGACTCCCGGCACTATTCTCAAGGAAGCCAGACAAAGAAGGATTCGGAATAATCGTGCTGAGTCATGTAGATGACATGGAGCTATACGCATCAAAAGAAGAATTCAAGAAGTTGGTCGAATTCCTGAGAAGCAAAGGATTGAAGATCAAAGTTGAGGGACCAATGGACGAGAATGAAGGATCAATGAGTTTCCTGAAAAGAAGTTTCAAGTCGATGGGAGATGGAAACGTAGAGATCACGATGAACTCAAAGTATATCGAAGGACTGGTAGAAGTGCTCAAGTTGGAAGGAGCATACCCGAAGAAACTACCGTGTCCAGCAGACAATGGAAGATCGTTTCAAACAAAAGAAGGTGGAATGGAACCGCTGAGTATAGAAGATCACCACACGTTCAGAAAAGGAGTAGGAATCTTACTGTATCTCGCGCCCGAGAGGCCAGATATCATGTACGTTTTGAAGAAACTGTCAACAAAGCTCGCATCACCCGTTGAAGCAGACATGGAACTGTTAAGGTACGTTGGAAAGTATCTCAAGGGATCACCAGAGCTCGCACTGGTACATCAAGGAAGTTACCCTGGAAAAAGTTTCCTCGAAGTGAAGAACAGAAGCGAGAAAGGAAACGAAAGGGACAACTACAAAGTGCCAGCACTCATAGAAGTGATAAGCGACAGTGACTGGGCAGCAGACCGAGAGTCAAGACAAAGTGTTTCATGCGGAGTGATCATGGTGAATGGAAACCTGATTCATTTCCAAAGCAAGAGGCAGAAGAGCGTAGCATTGTCATCTTGCGAAGCTGAGACAATCGCAGCGACATCAATCTTAAGCGAAGGTGTATTCCTGAAAGGATTGCTGACAAGAATCCTAGGAGTTGAACCAAGACTGATGTTATACAGTGATTCGTCAAGCTCAAGACAGTTGATCTCAAGAAAAGGTTTAGGAAGAGCACGCCATTTACAAGTGGACCTTTTATGGATCCAAAGAATCCCGAAGCTTATCATAAAGGCGATAGCAGGAAAGGACAATCCCTCAGACCTAGGGACCAAATCCCTGACACGGGAGAAGATACGAAAGTATATGCTAAGCCTAGGATACACAGGTGAATTTCTGACACCAAGTGATCAAGAAGTTCAAGAAGCTGAAGTGAGAAGGACAAGAACAAGAAGTGTTCCAAGATTCGATGAAAGGATGATTACAAGGATTATCCAGACGGTTACGACCGCAGTGCTGATATCATTAGCTGAAGCAAGAAGATTCGGTGAAGAAGGAGAACAAGGACTGGGAAGAGCAAGTGTAGTTTGCATACTGTTGTGCATGTTCATATCAGCGATTATGCATAAAGTCGCAAGCGCAGCCGTTTTGCTCAAGAAGGAAGTCCTGAAAGAAGAAGAAAAAGAAGAAGATAGGACAAGAGCAATGGCAGATGACGACGCAGTCAAGTATATGATCAGGGAGTGCAGCAGAAGCATCGAGGCTACCACTTACCTCGAAAAAGTGCTCAAAAGAGACCAGGCACAAAGGCCAAGCACTGATGACCTCTGGAAGGAGGTAGAAGCGATGAATCAACAGTACGAAGTCAGATCTACTGAAAAGAAGAAGGAAGAGCAGCCAGAGCAGCCTGAAGACTCGAAAAAGGAGGAAAGTGAAGCAGCATCGGATCCAGAGTCCGATGAATCCAAAGAAAGCGAGTCAGCAGAGAAGGATGAAGAAGAAGAAGTGCCAGAAGACAAGAAGGAAGAAGATTTGGAGACGTTCAAGAAAACTGCAGAAGAATTGGCAGAAGAAGCAGAAAGGTTGAAGAAGTCTCAAGAGGTTAACTTCGCAGCGTTGAAGCAAGGAACTGTTCGGATACCAGAACACGTCCAGGAAAGGATAAGAGAGCAAGGAGAGATCATGGATGAGAAGCTGCAGCAGCTGGAAGAGATGAAAGCAGCAGCCAAGGAAAGAAGAGCAGAAGTTAAAGCAGAAGCGGACACCGTTGTGGAGAAGATAGAAGAAGAAGAGGCTCGAGAAAAGGAGCAGCCAGCAGAAGAAGAAAAGGAGAATCCAAAAGCAAAGGAGAAGCAAGAAGAAGAAGAGAAGCAAGAAGAAGAGAAGAAAGAGGATGAACTACCGACACAAGAGAAAGAAGAAAAGAAAGATGCCGAAGAATCGATAGTTCAATCGTCTGACGAGGAAGCCCGTGAGGCAAAGGAAGCCCTCAGAAGTGGATTCAACGTAGACACAATGTCTATATTCCCAACAGTCATGGGACAGTTGAATATCGAAAGCATTCGGCGATCAATGCCAACAACGGTTCTAGAAAAAGAATTCTTGACGTGGCAAGAGCAGATGAGACGCCCCGTTTCAAGACTTCCATCGGGGTACGGTTTAAGGACCGCAGAGTTTTTAGAAAAAGTGGAAGACAACATGCAAGAATATATATGGAAAGCATGTCGACGCTCACCGAAGACGAGCGCAGAGCTGAAGAAGCTTACAAGCAAGCCAGAGAAGAAATGGACCGATATGAGCAAGAACTCAAGCAGGAGATGAAAGAAAAGCTCGAGGCTAAGATGAAGAAAGTGCGAGAACTCGAAGAAGATGCAGTCGCAGCAAGAGGAGATGTTGAGAAGACAAACAACGTGAGACGTGCTCTACAGCAGCTAGGAGAAGTCGTGCAGACGGCAGAAAAGCTACTGTCAACTCTAAGCGAAGAGTTCACAAGCCTAGATCTGTACACAAGACCAAAGCCAGATGAAGAGAAGGAGCGACAAGCCCTAGCAAAGCTTATGACGATGATCAAGAAGAAAAGCGAAGGAAGCAACCCGTCAACACCGGCAGCAAAGATAAAGGCAATGCCAAAGAAAGTGCCAAGCGTTCTCAAAGGAGGACCGACGATTTCTGAAGAAGAGAGAAAGGCAGCGAATTCCAAGGAGAAGCAGATAGCATTGAAGCAAAAGTTGAGAGATCAGTTCAAGGAGGCGACAGACGACTCGATTGAAAAAGCAGCAAGGGCAAAAGTTGATCATGCCAAGGATAAGCCAAGTGAGCCAGAAGGGACACCACCAAAAAGGCAGGTGAATCCGTATTGGCTCAAGGACCAAAAGGAAGAGTCATTCAAGAAGACCAAATACTTACACTGTTATTACTGCAAGCAATCAGATCAACACAAAGCGCCTGACTGTCCCTTGATGGAGGACGCGATCAAGATGTATTACAAGGGCGAAAGGCCAGATCGCTCAAACAACGAAAGACGCATTTTCTGCAAGGTATGCTATCTCTACTTCCAGAAGGTGACCGGAAGGTCATTCAGATATACCGGCTGGGGTACCCATACCCCAGACATCTGCAATTACAAGGACAGCGTAAGGACCTACCTGGAAGACAATGCATACAAGTATGAGAAGGAGTTGAAAGACTTCCAAGAGACATTGGGCATAGGATACACGCCAAAAGACAGTTGGGGAGCAGAACCCAAGAAGCCCAAGAAAAGTGATGAAGCAAAGGCTGAAGAAAAGACTGTGAAGAAAGCAGAAGAGAAAGAGCCAAAGAAGAAGAAGCCAGCGGAAAAGTCCAAGAGCAAGGACAAGGACAAAGAGAAGAAAGCTGAAAAGGCCGAGAAAACCAAGAAGGATGAAAAGGTTGAAAAGGAGAAGAAGCGTAAGAGCGAATCTCCGTTCGATCAAGCAAGAGCTGAGAAGCGCCAGAAAGGAGAGCAAGAGCTGGAGTAAGCCGCACCGTGAAGGAGCGCAACGGCGACATGTAAGATCGGTTTAAAGAAGCAAAAGAGAGTGAGGGCGTTTACAAAAATGCCCAGCAACAGCAAGGAAGTGAGGCTGAAAGCAGCGAGGCAAGAAAGTGAGGCTGAAAGCAGCCAGGGCAAAACGTTTCACAAAAGCTTTGGAGAAACTACGAAAAGCCACGAGGATGGAAAGATCCCACGGCAACGACAAAGTCAAAAGCCACGTGGACGAAAGTCCCACGGCAACGTCAAAGCACTACGAGCACCACGATGAATTCAAAAGGCCAATGTTTACAAAAGGACTAAAGACAGAAGTCCGACAAAAGTTTCCAGATTGCCGAAGGGCAAGGATGGACTACGACTATCTCGCGTACAGCGACGTACAGAAAAAGTGAGTATGCACGTAGAGTGGAGTGAGTCCATGCCAAATGTGTGTGGAAAGCAAATTCGCAAATCTGCTATAGGACATCTGAAGATTGAGGATGAAGACCAAAAGAAGGAAAAGAAAGATGTCCAAAAGTGCTCAAAGAAGCGTGCGAGAAGAGAAGATAAAGGCTCACAGGAGCATGCGAAAACAGAAGTAGAAGTAGTACAAAGATAAGGAAAGTTTCACAAGATCGTATTACACGACAAAGCTGTGTATACGATGAGGGCGTAACAGAATGTTCAATTTTCCCTCAAGCCCAATTTACCGCCAGTTTCACTGCGTATCTCCGTAGGTCAAACGTAGGCTCAAGACAGCCTGACAGCAGAGCGAGTAGTGAGAAAAGAATCCGAAGCTCGCGCCGTGTTGTAACAAGGATAATGGTTTAAGGGTTTAAACTTTCAGCAAAGCTACCCTGGAACACCGGTGAGTTGGCAGTTGTCACGTTTTGTGATGCCTCTTTCGCAGCTGAAGCGAACCACAAGTCGCAGCGAGGTCGCTTTCACTACCTCACTTCCGCACAGTCGGCGGTGGACAAAAGTGCATCAGTGCATGAAATGCACCTTATTTCGTTTTCCTCATCCACCATGAAACGGGTCTGTCGTGCCACACTGCAGTGCGAGGCTTACTCGTTACAGCATGCCATAGAGCATGGTGACCGCATACGCGCGGCCGTGCTCGAAGTGCTTGGCAAGTTACACCGGTCACAGAACTGGGAAGAGATCGCGAAAAGATCGATGTTTCATTTGCAATACACTGATTGCCGATCTTTGTCAGACCATCTGACGGCATCGATCCCAAAGACGTGCGATGACAAACGTCTCGCAATCGAGATGACAGGAATGCGTCAAGGACTATGGGAAGAAGACGAACCGACGCACAGCTTCCTACTCACCTTCAGGTTGCCGATTGCTTAACGAAGAGCATGAAGCCACTGTTGTTGAACCAGAGCATTGACAGAAATGCGGTGCAAGTGCTCGATGAACCCGCTCCTGCCACGCAGAGCGCGCCTGTTGCCACAACAGAGAGCACGGAAGACGCGCCGCCAGAGAGCTGAGGCTTGACCTTGAGTCTGGAGCTGCTTGCTCGATTCGGTCGCCGAAGCCAGCTCCCGGCATAGCCCGGTGAAGTAGGAACGGCCCAAAGTGGTCTAATTCGAGCATGATTCGGACGTCACACTGTAGATAAGACGGGTGAGAAATTTACCTGACTTTTGCGGCCGTGTTGACAGTCCTCATGCGACAGTAGCTTTTCATGTCCACTTTTGAACGCTTCTGTACTGAAGACGTCTTGGGCTCAGTCGAAAAATAGGCATCGCTTGTGTGGTTGGACACTCACGAACCAAGTTCCTGCTTTTAACCCCTTGTTTTGTGTTGGCCCTCTTGCACCCATGCCACCACCACAACAGGCGATGTACCCACACATTCAAACGCACCCACTCCATGCCCTCCCACATTCAATATTTCCCGCGTTGTCCGCCTGCCACTTCATCATACACCCTCCCTATACACCTCGCGCACCACACCCAGCTATCGCTTCCACACACACCACAAAAGCGTGCCGCGGATCCCGTCAAGGCACAACCCGTAGTTGTTTTGGTCAATTGCACATCCTATCGCGACCGCATGCAATAGGCTTGAGCCAATAAATGATAAGTGTCTGGTTGCTGACTGCTTCGCGACCGCATACAGTTGGCCTTTGCCGGCACTGTTTTCTTGTCCCAATTCAATTTAGCTGGCTTTGGGCACTGCTCACGCTATCATGCCTTGTGGCATTGCAAAGCGAAGCAGTTGTCGCCAATCGCCAATGTGACGCTCGGCGGCCCAGTTGCAAACTGTAAGTAGCCCGGGCCTGAGTTTGGCGGAGACTGGGTAGTCAACCATTATCAACCATAATTTCATCCACCAATGTGCTTCAACATAGCTCCAACGGTGGTTGACCTACCAGCATATGCTCGTTGGTCAGTTCCATGCTGGCTGCTGAGGTTCGAGTTTTACGTCTATTTCTGGACGGTGCGCACCATGCCCAGCTATGATCTTCTGGTGCAGAACCACAATACGTGCCTGCTGGATATCTGGTCTGGCGAGTGCACGCAGAAGAACCTCGCCATTTTCGAAGAGTTTCCGTCTGAACAGGGCCCGGCACCGGATGGCTTCATGCTGGATTTTCTCGGAAACTTGGCAGCATTTGCTGTTACTGTAGCTGCCTTGTGATCATCAGGCGCGCGCGAGCGTAACTTTGAGTACGTGCATGGAAATCACGGCCGCCGAGGCATATCGATGCCGATGCCTCCTGTCGCCGCCGATGGCATCCCCGATTCAGTAATTGCTCCAGGGAGGACGTTTCTGTGGGAATACTTGAAGATACCCGGTGAAGTTCAGTGCTTTCCTTAGGGCTCGGTCAGGAAAAAGGATTCCTCAAGCTGGCAGCCGGACACGGCACTCGCTCACTTGACATCTGTAGAAAATATTTCGAGAACTGTTTTAATTTGGAGTAATTCCTGCTCCCTCCGCAGGGGCAGCTACAGGGCTCCAAGCTGGAAAACCGTGCTTGGGGACACAAAACCCGGCTCACTCTCGTAGCTCAGGAAGCCTGCTAAATCCCAGATCCTCCTAGTTCTCAAGTTCGCGATGCTGTAAGCTAAGTCTTGACTTGACATCGCTGTCGTTAAGATTCACGGTGTCGTTTCAGGTTGCATGCACGGGGTTGAACTTCTGGAGTCGAGACTTTCTGAGCTGCAACGGCGAGAGGAGAGGCAACGAATAGGGCTTTTTGCCGGATTTCATTGTCTCCAAGCGCGTACGAGCATGTGAAAGTCTTCTGTGATATGGAGGACAATTTATTATGAAGACATTTTCACGGCACAGCGAGTTTGCGAGCTTAAGTTCCCTGACTGATCCGACGGCCTGCCACGGCCTTATCACAAACGGGCCTGGGATCCTCAGCCTCATCGGGAAGCCTACTTCCGAATCCTGAAACCTCAACCTTATATCGCCAGGCTCCAAATCAGAGCTCTAGGGGCAGCTCAGGAGAGGATTGCCAGTTCCAAGGGGCTGGCCAGTGCTGGATGAAGAATACCTAGAGCCAAGGCTTAGCAGAGTTAAGGCTTGGGTTGAGACTTTGTGGTTCAATGTTCAGGGCTGCAGAGCCTGGGCTGGTTAGCATTCAGGTTTCGATTGTTTTGCAGCATCCGTGCGCCCGTCAGGTTGGTTGAAAGCTGCTTGCCTTGTAGACCTTCGAAAACAACAACTCGCTGCACTCTTGGGGTGGGGGCTGGGGAAAGTTAGACTGAGTGTGGCAACCTCCGACCATCCCGCCGCCGTGCAACTGTTGACACGAGTCATCGCGGTATGTCTGGCTAAAGGCGAACAGAGCGCGAAACTCCCTGAGATGCGGACCTGCCGGGTGGCGGGGCTCATCTGCCTCACTGTTGTGCTTGGCGTGCAGTTGGCTGTCATAAAAGATAGTCGAAGATTTGTCTGGCTGTCCCTTATCTTGTGTAGCTCGGGCAACCACTTCTGCAAAGTTTGTGGGGGGGGGGGGCACCATGTCTGCCAACTGTGCTCAACCTCTGCAAGCTCGATATCCTGAGTTTTTGTCCATCAGGAATGGGCAGATGGCCTCTCTGCGGCGCTTGATGCAGCAAGGACGCCTGCGCTCGAAGAATCGACGAAATAGACGGTCCTTCAGACCTGCTCCATGTTATGTAATGTTGATAAGACTGCACGCCATTTCGTGATCTGAGCATGCAACCGTGATGTGAAGGAATCCTCCGCGGAATCTGTGTGGATCGGTGTACAGCATGGGAACCCTGCAAGTCCTGGAAATGGAGCTCGAGTTCGTGCACTTGAACTTGTGTTGCCTTGTTACGTTCTATGTGGCTTTGTGTCGCCCATACTTGCAAACCATTTATTGTGCAGAAGCATGCTGGCCACAGCAAGGATCGGAATTCGTGGTTCGGCTTTTGGTATAATTTACACTGAAAAAGAGCCTTCAGATCATCTATAACCTGTTTCGTATTTGTACTGATTCATCCATATACTCTCGCATTACCCCACACAAGACATTGTGATACCACATCCTTGATCTCTCTTTGCCTTTGCCGTTGGCAAGTATCATGGGCATCGTGGCCGAGAAATGTCGATAATGGTTCAGTCACAACCCATCGTAGCCTCAGCCGCGAAATGCTATGATGTGAAGCACCCCGCAAACTTGTACACAATTTAGTCGCACACACAGCTGTGGTCCTCAACCCCCAAGGCCAGAAACTGCCATCGACCCTCGAAATCGTAACTTTCATCGGCAACTTGGTTCCCGGCGCTGTCAGTATGATTACGACAGTCTGGGCGTCAGGCGATGTGGTACAGTCATGTACAGTCCTTGCGTACAGGAGTGGCCGCGGCCTCCGCGTTGCCGAGCTCGGGAGCGGAATACACGGAATCTGGGCCATGCGTGCCTTGTCTTGGGAGTCACTGGGAGCGGAGGGTTTATAGTGTCTCATGTCACATCTTCTTCGAGGCACCGGCATCTTCGTTGTGGATTGACTTCTCATCGCAGGTCCTGTTTTGGTATGCAAACCGCTGTGTGGTTGTTTGTGTTCGGGTGGCTTGTATGCGCTTGTGCCAGTCAGGATAGCCTCTCCAAAGCCGCAGACTTTATAGAGCCTCCTTCAGCTGCTCAGGTGCTACGAAAGCTTTCTCCAAGTTCGCCTCGCCCAACTTGCCTTGCGAACTGCTTCTGGTTGAGCCAAAGCTCGCGGGAGCCTGTGGCTTTCGAATTTCAGCTCTGGAATGCTTGCTTGTGTGCATGCATACATACTTCACTTCACTTCACTTCCTCGCTGCAAAGTCTGTCTCTGCGAACGAAAATGAGAGGACAGGACTCGGTTGGCCCCGGCATGAAGCTGCATAGCATCCCCTGAGGTAGAGAAAGAGCAAGAGCTTCCGGTGCGAACACCCAAAGCAAAGCTCTTCACGCGGGCTCGTCTGCTCGTTTGTAAAAGAACAAATACGAATTGGTGTAAACACTGTTCAACTCAGCTTCAGAGCAAGGCCTCGCACGTTGGCCATCATCGGCCATCAAAAACTTGTCACTGCGCTCATCAAGCAAGATTGCCTGATAGTGCCCCGTGTCTGGAGTGTTTCCCAAGTGTATAACAATAGAACAAGGCGTATACTCCACACCGCGAACCACCATATCACCACTGAACACTGGGAAACGAAGAGAGCGACCTGGGACCACATGGAATCCCCACTTGTGTACTCTACGACCTTGTTCGTCAGTTTTGAAACGGCCGATCTGTAAAGCTAAAGCCCCCGGTGAAAACGTTGCCGCTTGCAGCCCCTCTTGTTGTGACCAGAAGTCCACAAGGCACTGAACAGAAGTCCTATCATGAACCCCACTCGTGAGGGCCGCTAAGGGGCTGAGCCCAAGCGGCATGGAACATCCTGCTTCCAGGACTTGAAACCCCTCCAGGGTCTGTGCCCTGGCTTCCCAGGCAATGCCAATGTTCTGGAGTAGGGCAGGGCATCGCTCACCCATGACAAGTAACAACTCAGCAACATCATGCTGCCTATCGGGAGCCTGCCAATTCCTGAACATGGACCGCCAAAATGGGTTATCCCATACGGTAACAGCTCTGCCATCAGCGAGAAACCCCTCCATGATGTTGCAAAGTTGTGCCGGAATGACACTACCACGACACCCTCGAGCATCCAGGAACAGGAGGCCTTTGAGCAGGGCATTCGTGTAGCAGTGATTTCCCCGATTGTTGAAGCGCGAGTTCAAGACCTGATCTATGCGTCCTGGTGCCCACCTCGTCCGCCACGACTGCGCCCTTTCGTCTGCATCTGTGCAACCTTGTGGGCCAGGGGGCTCCGTTGCAGGCGAGAGTGCCTCGCGTAGGCCCCGCTCACTACCCACACCGAGGAGTGAGCAAGAAGGTTCATGTGCTGCCACATCAGACCGGCCTCCTTGGTCCGTAGTCCCACGTCCAGCATGAAGGAAAGGGTGGGCGAGGCATAGGTCTCCGCCATGTCCCGCGTGGCATGAAAACGATTCACCGCCCTGGGCGACTGACACAGCACAATCATCTCCGTCAGGGCTTCCTTGATCGTGTCCACTGTCACCGCCGGGAGGAGTGGGTTGAGGACATGTCGCACTTCATGGCATTCATGAGCTTCCCATCCTCGGACATCCACCCGAGCTGCTTGGCCTGGTCCTGCTTCGAGCCCGGTTCCAGAAGTTGTGTGAACCTGTTCAGGACCGTGGTGAGCAACTTCTGCATGAGGATGATGCGCATCGGTGCCTCCAGCTTTTCCGGTGTCGCCGATTTTATCGCATTCCACGCCTTGCCCGCCTCGTAGAGGATCGCCCCCAGATTCCCTGGGGTGTCGGTGCGGACAAAAATCATATATGCGGTGTCCTTGGCGTTGATCGACAGCTGATTGTCGTGGCGCAAGACCAGTGTGGTCAAGAGGTCCACACTGTTTCTCAGGCTCTGGAGCTCCGTGAGCTGGTTCTCCGACCTGTTGTCCTCCGGTTGTCGCCTGAAAGGCGGACCCCAGGAGGGTTCGGAGGTCCCGTCCTTCGCGAACTGGTTGTGGCCTTTTCCGCGGCCTCCCTGCCCTTTGGTGTCTGGCGCCTCCACTTCGATGGTCTGTCGTCCTTCTCCCTGCCCTGAAACCTCGGTGGAGTTGGGAGTTCCCACTCGTCCGCCTGATCGATGCCCTCCATCGGCTCTGACTGCCCTTCCGGAATCCGTGGGCCGCCGAACCCTAGACTGCCCTCCGGTGCAAGTGACTCGATCAGCCTGAGTTCCTTGGTGGCCTCCGAGATCTGCTTCTGAGCGAGGTTGGTCTCCGCCATGCTTGCCAAAGTGCAGGGGTTTTCCTCGGGCAATACGTGTGTATGCAAAGGCACCGCAGAACAGCCCCGCACAAGACCGTAGATGTGCGTCCCGCCTTTGGAACTCGACTCCACAGAAACGGCACGGACTGACTACCCCGGTATTGCTGGCTTTCACAAAGTCAGTGCAATCATCAATCAGCTGAGCGAGCTCCGGATGTTTGGCTTTCATGTGTCGCTTCATGTATTGTGGAGTAGCTACCCAATGAAAACACTCTGGGCAATGTTGAATGTTCTGCCTGATCGCCGGGTGGCCTGCAAGATCCAACCACGTGCACTGCTTAGCGAACTCAAGCACATCAGACCGCTCAATGAGTGCCCTGCTCATAGATGCAAGTTCAAGGCCCGGATTGTCACTCTGATAAAATGCACGAAGTCCCTCGCAGCTGCGTGAGTTTACATGGTAGTAGAAGTTGGGCCAATAATTGAATTTCTTGGAGCAGTGTCTACACCATGGTAGGCCATCCCTGGAATGTTCCATGGGTGCAATATGCGAGGACTCCTTGATCACCTCTTGTCTGTCCTTTTTCTCGAGGTCAGTCATGTGCGTAAGAAACTGGTGCCTTTTGCATGCTGCTGAAGTAGCAAATTGCTGTCCACACTGTTCGCACTCAAAGATCTCATGAACAATTTCATCGACAGGGATGAGCCTGGAGGTATGCGGGGCGGAGTCTGGGTTATTGCTACACTTGGCATCATGCACGTGTGCCCTCAGCATGTGGCGCCAGTGTTGGTGTGCCTGTCCGGGCTGAAGGGCTGGGCACAGCCACGCATCAAACTGAGCTCTGGCATTCAATGCCTTGTCGATGGCATCCACAGGATGTACTACCTGCAGTCGGGCCATGAAGCTAGCATTGGTTTCCCGTGTGAACATGCTGTAGGACTTGGCGATCGTCCTGGCCTGCTGCACCAAGAGCTGAGTCACCTGTTTAGCTTCTGCAGCGGGAAGCCCCGTACAGTCTAGCCCGTGCAAAAGGCACGGTGGTACGCACGCCTGCCATAAGCGCATCCGAAGAGGTAGAGCGACCGCCTGACATTTGAGAATAGATTTGAGCCTTGCGAATTGAGCCTTAGCCAGCCTTATTCTTTTGGCCACAGTCTCCTGCTCGAACCTGCGGTACGAGATGCAGACTCCAAGGTATGTGTGGCTGGTGGCAATTTTGATGTCCACGCTGCGAGCATTGATTCTGAAGCGCATGAACGTGCCTTTGTCCGCGGTAATGAGGTACTTCCGGAGGAGCATAGCAGCCTTGTTACCTTTATAAGATCAATGAGGATCACCGTCTTATCCACACTTACTTGAAGCTGGTGGGCTGCCAAGTGGGTCAGGACTGCCTTGATGTTGGCATATGCCTGTTCCAAAGCCGAGCCAGACCTGATGAGCCATGCAAAGTGAAGGTCGTCCGCAAATGTTGTGTTGGACGCAGCTATGTTGACCTTGCCTGGACCCTCGCCATCAAGGCGCTTGAGCACCCATCCTGAGAACATTGCCCATAACAGAGGCGACAGACCACAACCTTGTCTCAGTCCAACACGGAGGGGCAGCAAGTCGGCGCTGTGGGTGCTGTGTTGCACTCGCAAAACGGCCTGCCGATGGATTGCCATGATCAAGGAGGTGAGATCACTCGGTACCCCTGCGTCCTGAAGCATGCATTGGAGGTCTTCTCTTGGAACACAGTCATAGGCCTTACTGATGTCAAGAGATAGTTGTATCCCTCCGGCCACTGCAAGAGTCTCGCGGCCTTGGTGGTAGATGAAGGGGTTTCGTCCTTGTTGAGCCACCAGACTTCTGACCTCCGCACAATGCGAGACTACACGATCCAGAGCCTGTTGCAGGGATCGGCCACCCAGGTAGGCAAATTGTGGGATCGACTCTAGGAAGCGAGCTGCATAGGGCTGCAACCGTGCAGCCAGGATGGAGGCAGTGACCTTCGCAATCGGAGAAAGAAGGCATATCGGGCGCAGCTGAGAGGCAGATGTCATAGCTTTCCCCGGTTTGGGGAGGAGAATCAATTCACTGAGGCACCATGCTGGTGGAAGGCAGATGGGCCCCCGACGCAGCACCATTGCAAGCTGATCCGTCACATACGGTGCGAGGCGTTCCTTCAGCACCTGCCATAGAGCAGCAGGTGCAGAGGTTGAAGGCATTGCCTTTCCCGGAGAGAGTCGGCCCAGAGCAGTCGTGACCTCTTCCAGTCTGATGTTGAACGGCTCGAGGAGTCGGTCCTGCACGGTGGGCGGTGGCCCGCCATAGAATTGGGTGTAGTACGATACAATGTCCTGGAATTCTGCCTCAATCGTCTGCAGGTGCCCCTCCGGAGTTCGCAGCTGTAACCGTTTCCTGGGGGTTTTAGGGGCAAACCGCTTGGCTGCCCGAAACACATTATCTGAGTTCACAGCCTGCTCGACCAGCCGAATCTTCTTAAGTCGACCTTGTCGCCGGAGTTCCCGCTGGAGCTTTTGCAGCATGCTCGCACGCTGCCAACCTCGCAGTAGAGCTTGAAGGGGTGGCGTCTCGTGCTGAGATTGAACCTGCCTGGCCTCAGTCTGGATGAGCTCGCGGAGTTCCCAAAGTCGCATAACCATCGAGGCCGTGCTAAGCTGATTCTGCGGTTGGGGAATCGGTGTGACAGCCAGGGCCTGCCCGCTATCACCACATAGCTGTTGCCAGCCTGTCCGAAGGGTGGCATCAATGTCTGAACACCAGGGATTGACTCCCATCAGGGGGGAGACCTGTTGCCATACCTTGTGGCTGCAAAGAGGATCCTGGAGCTTGTCTTGCACCCTGCTTGGAACGATTCTCGCCAGCCTTGGGGCATTCCTCCTGGGGTGGGCCGGCATTGGCAGGGTTCCCAACACAGGGAGATGCCTGCAGCCAGATGTAGGCACAAAGGGAGGCGAACTTGGCATGGCCTTTCGCGCCTCGGCGTCTGCATGAGACGCTCTCACGATCACAAAGTCCAGCTGGGTCCCTGAAGAGGTGGGGCTCGCAGATGGAGGCAGAAAAGTACGGGCCTGTATTCCGGGCGCTCTCCATGTGTTGAGAGCCCTGCAGTCCGCTCGACGAAGAAGTGCCTGAAGAGCTTCTTGGTCCTTTTGTGGACAGCCATCACAGGGTACCGTACCTGGGCCGCACGTAGGGTGATCGGGCCGGAGGGGCGTGTTCAGGTCCCCCATCAAGACCGTACTGTGTTGTAGCGGAGTCCTTGCAAGCCACTGCTCTATCAGGTTCCAGTGCTTGGCTCGTTGCTTAAGTAGCTCCTCCACACGGCTGGTGCTGTTGAGGGTCGCCTTCCCGGGATTCCACGCGACCTGGTAGATACAAAGGATGTCTAACGGAGTCTCAAAGAGCAGGCGGACGTGTAGCAGGCGTCCCGGGGCTACAACCACATGTCGTAGGCGGTCAGCTGGCAGTAGAGTGGACCTGACAAGGCAAAGAATACCAGTCTTGTTGGGGCCACCCGAGTGAATGGTAAACCACTGCGCTTCCTGTGGGTCCGACTGGGCCGTGCAGAACTCGAAGTCCTCCTTCCAGGCCGTTTCCTGAATACAGGCAATATCAATGGGTCGCCCTTGTGCAGCCTCCTGTTTCATCCATACAAGGATTTCCTGGTAGGTGTTAGAAGAGAGACCCCCAAAACTATAGGTCATCACTCGAAGTCTGCGACCCTGCCTGGTGGGTGGTGCTTCGCGCCGGGAAGGATCAACGGCACGGGCACTACGGTGACCAAGTTCACTGAGATGCATTCGTCGGCCTTTGTACCAGGTTGTCTGATCATCTCTGGCACTGGCACGGCGAACTGCTCTATGGAAAGCTCGTTTCCTACCCCTGGGGTGATCATGTAAAGGAGGCCTAGTGTAACGGCTATCACCGCTCGACTTCGCCTCGGCATTCGTCGATGGAGCAAAGAGTGAGGCTCCAGGACCCCATTGGTGATGAGGTCCAACCCTCGCGTCTGATGCGGCACTGGTTGCTGATTGGAAAAGGACACATATCACTGCCAATCTAAGCTTGATAGCAGTCCAGGCTGAAGGCTTGCCACATCTCTGGGACTTGGGACCCAGACGGCTCTGTAGATCGGGTTCTGGTGGTCCTCTTGGATCAAGAGGAGGACCAAACCTTGCAGGCGTGGGTGTGGGAGAACGGAAAAACCAGAGTGGTAGAGTGATGGCCGGCATGCTGACAAACACGGCTTGGTTCTGAAACAGCATCACAGTGACATAACCGAGGCAGCCACCGGTCACAATCGCCAGGGCGAGAAAGTAGACAGCCTGGCTTGTGAGGGCATATAAAGAGTGGGTCACCATGGTGTATGCAGTAGCTCGGAAATTGTCAAGCATGAGCACCCCGAACAACGTGACGAAGTGCAACACTGTTGAGTGCGCCACCCTCGGTGTGCGAACGGACGTCCGGCTCAAGTACCTGGTCGCCGAAGACAATGATGGGCAAGGCTGTGTACCAGGAGGTGCAGTGAGAATTCGCCGGTGCAAGGGGGCTGTGGTTTTGCTCGACCGCGGCCACTCTGGCTCACAGCAGGCGTTACATAGCCCAAGCAAGGCCCCTATGGCGACAAGACTGCCAGCAAGATCACTGGCTCTCGGAGCCCTAAGCACAAGGAGTCCCTTACTCACTGCCCTCTCGGCGTCGCCTGAGCACACGAAGGGGGTGCAGGTCTGTGGGTACGGCACAGGTCTATCCCCCAAGAGCCTAGCACACGGTAGATGGGGCCCCAGCTTGCTGTTGGCCTTCTGCTTGGGTGACGGTGCAGCATCCGTGTTGTCGGTCTCGGTGTTGCCGGCCCTGCCCCTCCTGGTCGATAAGGTCATGGTGCTGGATGTCGGAGTACGTCGCCTGGCATCACCCGGGGTCGCCGACGTAGCTGTCGAAGCCGCCACCTCCTCGTCCTCCTCGGGGCCGCCCGTGCTGTACAGGAGTGCCCCTGGATGATCTTGTTCCCAACCAACCATGGGTCGTACCTCCACGGTGACATTAGTGAGGTTTCTCCAGGAGTACGGGAGGTGGGTCAAAATGAGGCCTTCTCGTTCTCTGCCCGCAGCCGCCAAAGCCTCACCCACAGCCAGTGAGATGCGAAGAGCCGGCGTGAGCTCGATCTCCCACCGCGACGCCTCCCCCTCATCATCCATCAGTACGCCTTCCGCAGGTCGCCGTGCCACTGCCGTCGGCATAGGAGGCGGAGGGCCTCGAGGATTTCTTGGGTCCACTGTTTCTTCAGGGAAAGCATCCTCGGCTGCATCACTTGTGGACCATACCTCAGCAGGTGCATCCTCAGCCATCAAGCTGGTTGCGATAGCCGTCCCGCAGCTACACTGTCGCAGTCTGTGAGCCTTTAGCCAGAGTGCGCACAGCTTGGTCCATGCACAGCAAACACAGTCTAGCGAGGACATTGCAAGGACTGGTCCAGCAGCTGATGCCAGATACAGTAAGGTGAGCACTGCTTGGCCCACGGCTCGAATCACGAGGGCACAGCCTATCAGGGAGCTGAGCGGCAGCACGAAGAAGCCTTGGAGCGCCTGTGTCAGAGCCAGGGAGGCTCCTAATCGTGCAGTCATCACCTGAGACCAGGCTCCATGAAGTGCTCTGCGCACCTCAGATGCATACATACATACATACATATATATATATATATGCATACATTCATGGGGAACCCCCCCCCCGTTTCCGGCTTACATAGGGTCTACTTGGAAGCTGGCATTCGGGTTTTGTTGTAGTCATATACGCTCCCCACAAAGGCCGGCTAGCTGATACCAGCGAGCTGGAGTACGTATTGGAGCAACATTCTGTTAATGTCAGGTTTGTGTCACAAGACCTGACTCGGACAGCAAGTTAACACAGACAAGTAACTGACAGCGTAATGCCAAGTAAGCAATCACGCATAAGTATACAGCAACACAATACCGCTTCTCTTCTTGTCTCGGAACAAGACTCCGCATAAATGGGCAATCGCGAACCAAGCGGTAAGCAGCAACAAGTACCCAACAACGCAAATACAGCTTCCTTTCAATACAGCTTCCTTTCTTGTTTCGGAGCAAGACCTCGAATAAGTGAGCTTTCACGAACAGAGCGGCAAGCAGCAACCAAACAGACCCCTCCATCGGCGATGGGATACGTTCTGAGTCTGCCGGTATTGTAGCGAGACTCCACTATTTCTTATATACTGAGTACAAGATGCGGACAACTTATTTCGTCAATTCTCCAGAAACGGAGTTTGGCTACGGCAACTTTCATGCACCGGGGCTAGGTCCCCCTTATCAGGCTCTAAGACAAGAACAATTCATCGAGGAGTGCGTTCATCATGCCAGGAGGCTGGTCCAAGTACGAAGCGGAGTCGTCGAGCCGAAGACCCTGGAAGCAGAATGCGAGCAGATTCGTTGCGCGGGTCGTGCAGTAAGCTAGAACTCTCTGCAGACCTTCTTTTCCAGTGAAGATAGCTTCCTGCAACTGGCATCACAGGCATCACACGTGCAGTATTCATTTGGTCCGTTAGCAACTGAACAAATGGAAGATGCTATCATGTTGGAGCAAGCTAGTCACGTGAGTTTTCGCAGCGCATCATGCACGAAATCATATGCGAATGACTAGACTTGCTTGGACCGACGACCGGGGCGAATCACTGGGCTGATGATTCTCAGCCGAAACGACGTTCGCCTGGTTGGAATGCTTCGCGGCAAACGCGGAGCCTTCGGCTGCTCTTTGAAGCATTAGCCTTGGGAGTCCTTGCTTCAAGACATGTAGGGCAGCACTTGCCGGCGTAGCACCAGCACCACCTCCGCCAGGCAGCCCGCGGCAGCATGAAGCAAACATTAGCTTTCATTGCCCTTGACGTTATCTCAGACTGATCGGCTTGCCTCTGGAGAGGCCTGTACAAAGCCTGATTGCGCGCAAACAGTTTAACAAAGTCAAACAAATCCAGTTTCATCGCGAGCGTGGATTTGTGCAAAGCCGCTTGCGGGTAGTTAGCAGACACAAGAAAGAAGCCCTGACTCAGAAAGGCACATGTCCGATGCAGCCGAGCAGCAATCGCTCGAAACCAATGATTGATCTCATGGTGAAGACTTTCATTGGACGTGGTACCGTTTGGCAACAGCGTTAGCTGACGTGGATGAACGGAGTGGCGGTGGCGAGTATCATTGAACAACCATTGGATCTTGACCGAGGAAGCGACGTTGATGATAAGTCGATGCAGAGAAGCTCCAGAAAACGTAACTTTCCTGACTTTATCGACAAATACCGAGAGGTGTCCCACGCATGCCTCCAAGAACTCGATCTCCGTGAGCCACGGTGTGTCTGGGTTTAGTCTCTCCAGAAAGGCATGCGCCTGCGAGTCTGACATGCCGTGTTTTTCCTGCAGTGACAAGACAACCGCACGGGATTTTATAAAATTGAGCGAGGCCTGGTCCCAAGTCCAGGCGCCACAATGATCAGTTTTCTCACGGTATACCTGTTGGTTCTTTGGCTTTGTGGCGGGCACGAGGGTTGTGTCCTTACCATAAGGGACAGTGGAGCAGCGCTGGATACAGCACAGGTTCAGCCTTCTTCGGTTGCAAAGCTACATGGTGTATGGACCCATGGAGACTTTGGTCTCATTCTCTCCAGGAACAAGTAACGGATCCTGAAGCGTTCATATCGAAGGGCATGCATCAGGGCTTTGACTTGTGGTGAAACGACCTATAAGGGTAGGGGTTTTCTCTGCTACGGATGTTTCAGAGGCCACTAGGTTGAAGCTGCAGCCCTCTCTGAATGCTGCAAGACCTTCGAAGAAAACTCATGGACAGTGCGATTTTCCAGATTCGAGTATTGCGAGTACGATACCTCGAACCCTCACGCTTCCACAGCAGTCGAGTGCCTCTCTAATCCGCACTCCGAAGGTGAAACCACGACTCGGGTTCATGACTTGGAATGCAGGTGGCCTTCCCTATGATGAGTTCTTTATCTGGGCTCAGCGGGCCCCTATGACATCATCATCATCATCACTGAGACGAGATATCATTTCACTTCAGAGTGGCAGGTACCAGAATGGCTTTGCTATCACACCGACAATCAGAATGCGGGGGTGATGCTCATGACTCGGTTTTGCTCAGCTGATCAAGTCACATGGCGGGACGTGGTTTCGGGCAGACTTCTACAAGCTACTATACATGGGAAACAGGTGCTGCATGTGATCGGTATCTACCAAGATGTGTGGAAGAAAACATGTCTCTCCGACTGTCTGCAGCATTGCCCCTCCAAGCGCATCACACTCGTTTTGGGCGGCAACACGGACTGTGAGGCCAGAAAACATCGCATAGGACCACCCCGCCCGAATCAGCGCCTACCGAACTTTGCACATTTTCAGGATCGTGAACTCATGGGGCAAATTCTTGATGACTTTGACATGGTGGCTTTGAACACGTGGCATGGCTGGCAACCTACATACATGTTGAGGGTGAGCATGCACACACAAGTCGCCTAATCTTTGCTTGATGCGTTGCAAACATGCTGATCAGCAGGCTAGGAACGTGGAGCAACTCGTAGAGTTTCCGGTGGCCAGTTACAGAAGGGGTTCGTGGCACATTCCCATTGCCGGCACTTTGCTGGCTCAGTGGACGCCGTGGCGACCTCAGCAGACTCACACCGATCGCTTCACCGTTCAGCAGCGCAGACAGTTGAATGATGCTTGTCGGATGCAGACTCAAACTTGGTTGGACATGAATGCTAGCATCGACGATCAGTTGCGACGTTTAACCTCACCTACAATGCAACAGATTGAGGAGATATTAGCAACTGAAGTGCGAGCATTCTTCCCCACAAGAGCACAGGCCCAGCCGGCTCGACCTTACCAAGGTCACGACCTGGCAGGCCAAACTAAGAAGATGTGGCAGCACAGACTCGAGCTCGAAGAACTGAAGGCTCGCGGACTTCAAGGAACCCCCGAATATCATCTTCTACAAGACTCTTGTCAGGCCTTGAGTCGGCTTCTCAGACTTCGATCCAAGAAGCGGCGACGGGACAAGCTCCAAACCTTTCTAGCCGAGACAGCAGAGTGTGCCATGAAGGTGGACATGCCGGGCTGGTACAAGAAGATTAACACCATCTGTCCGAGGCAAAATGGTAGGAGGGTTCATCTTCATAACAGCAAGGGTCTGCCGCTCACACGCGCAGGTTCCATGGACGCGTTGCGAAGCTTTGAGATGACCCAGCCTACGAAGTCACCTTGGCACCATTGTCTGATATACCTTTTCGAGCGGGAGCTTCCAGACTTGAGTTAGGGTCTGCGTGTCCAGCTGTGGAGCTGCAGACCTGGAGCGCTGTAGTGCCCGAAAGGGCGGCAGTGCAATGGAGGTGCCAACCGGTCGATGGGTGCCCCCTTGCTTCCAGGACCCAAGCGGCCATACAAGTGGAGCTGCACGTCTCGCTAGCGGATCGGCCTGATCCCGACGCACGTAGATGTGGTTTATCAAGGAACTTCCGGGAGGGCTCACATAACTGGCTACGGCCTGCCGACTGCCGAGTCCAGCTGTTCAGCATGAGCTGGTGATCCAACAGGAGGGCCTCGAGATGGTAGGTGTCCGCAACAGCGGGTGACGGGTAAACGCGCGCTCGGGATCCCACATGCACTCCGGAATGTACCGGTGCGGAATTGAAATCTCCTGCAAGGAAGAGCAGATTCCGGCGCGGAATGCTACGGAGTGTGCTTTGGAGAGAAGACCACACCTGCAATCGCTGCTCCTTCGGAGTAAGAGTCTGGTGCTGCTCCTTTCGGGTGGTGCCTGCCATGAAGATTTTCTGATACGCGTTGAGGCTGTCGATGGTACACTGAGGCAGGGAGATACGGGTGTGCAGGATACGATCGGGTACAGGTGCAGTGTGAGTGATTTGGGTCACTTGACAAAAGCTGGCTGCCACCAGGGTGATGAGTCCACCTGCACCAGCACTAGGGCTAGAGGTGCCACCCCGGCGTGGAAAATTCACAGTCCCCAGACCAATGGGACTCTTGTATGTGAAGAATAACGGTCCTGAGGTTGTCGGGCATCCGGGACAACCACTGCATCAACTCGTGGTCTGCATTGTAAGTGGCCACTTGTATGCGCGGGTGGGGCTCTTCCCGTGCCTGTGCAGCGTTTAAGGCGCGGTCTTGCCGCAATGGTGGCGCTTCCTGCGCCGGTGCACCTGGAGGCAGGGCCCGAGAGGAGCTGGTGCCAACGACCTCTGTACATGGTGCCTTGGAACGGACTATTCATCGCTCTGCTCGTTTGACTGGGGCAGCGGGCGCAGCCAGGGTTGGTTGCCAGCGAGCCACAAGGCATAGCTGGAAAAGAAGACCTGGTCGCAGAGGATATGTGCAGGAGAAGCGGCGCCATCAAAATGAGTCCCTTGCTTCCCCGACCGCGTTTCATGTTGTGGCCGGCATCCGACCTGACCGCTGCATGCACAACCGGGCCGAGGACACTGCGGGGGGTGTCCAACCCTCGGCTCTAATAAGGGACTCTTGGTCATATGCAGCACGGAGATAGGAAGAGTAGAGGAGACTAGCACAATGCTGCAGATGTCTTGTTCCCCTTCTCCGGACTTGGGACCGGAGAGTACTCGAACGGCTCAGGCTGTGGCTCCAAGAAGTAATGCGTCTGAAGAGACCGTTACACCGTGGCAGTGCCACCGCGTTCCCAATGGAGGGAGAGTCGGCTGTGTGGAGAGAGGCAGCGCCGGGGCTGTCAGACGTGCTCCAAGAAGCCCTTGCTCGAGCAGAGCAGCAGAGAAAACCCTGCAGCAAGGCCCACTGAGCCCACTGACTCACAGTTATGCATGCATGCCGCGTGCTTAGCGTGCCAGTGAGAGAGAGCCTGAGAAAAACAACGCCAGCAACCAGCAATCCACCAATAGCGCAGTCTTTTCAGTCTGCGCGGACGCCCCCTGCGCCGCACACGTTTCGGTAGCCTCAGGCGCAAAGAGCGCTGCGGTGGACGGAGCGGACCCCTGCCTGAATCCTTCAAGGAAGTAGCCCACTGCCAGGCAGAACAGGGGCTGACCTGAGCACGGGCACTGTGAAGCGGGGGGCTCAGATCCAGCCAGCGTGAGATCATACGGACATTGTGCGGGCTGGCACTGCTAAGAGGCTTGTCAGGGCCCAGTCTTGTTAAAGAGGCGTGTGATCACTGCTTGAGGCGAGATCGCCTTACAGTATTTGTGAAGAAGACGGCCCTCACATCAAAGCTCTGCAGGAAGCTGTGTCATCTGCCCGGCAGGCTGAACATGTGCGCAGCGGCATGGCGCATGATCTTGGAGAGAGGCTGACGCGGCGTAATGTCGGCAGCTGGGGGCAGATGCGGGATGTCTTAAACCATGCCTCGAGGTGATCCACATCAACATCTGACAAGGGATGCTGGCCTCGAGCCACCATGTCTCGTTCAATACGTCCCGAATCGGTGTCCTGAGAGTCCCGAGAATGCTCGTCCTCCCCATCACTGCCCCACCAGCAGGGAGTTGAGACCTGGGTTCACGAGGAGGGCCCCGCTTGCGGGTGTTGGTCTTTGGCCGTGCAGGCATCTTGAGACGAGGCGGGGCGACGCATGCCTGACTTCTGCCAGGGCCCCAAGGTGATACCGTGCTTGGCGGAGACCGCACACGGGAACAGGCTGGCTTCTGCCTGACTCAGAGACCTGGCTCAGGCTAGTTTGAGACCAAGGCTGCGAATCAGGGGCAGGAGGCCAGCACTCACACCATACGCACCACCATCGTGCCAGGTGGCACAGGCATCCGGAAAGAAGCTATGGCTAGCTAAGTGAGTCCAGGCGCCAGGCAACCCATTGGTCGGAGTGACATCAATAAGGGACCTGGGACGGCACAGACAAGCAATCACAACAGCATGAACCAGCCACGCGTGTCGCGTCGTACATCCCACAGCTGCGGTGTGAGACTGGTTGCACTACTGCGCCCAGAACTGTCATCCTCTGATGGCATCCGACTCCTCGCGGCGAGACCTGCCTAAGGCCTTGGTGTGGGTGCTGGTGCGTCCTGCCGGGTCGCCAGGCTTATCGTCTTGTCGGGTTCGCGGCATAGCCCGCGACAGCGGGGAAACAGACGATCTCCCAGATGGCTGAAGTTGCCGATGCTTTGGTACGCGGTCGCCGAGGGGTATGTTCCGACCGCTGGGCCTCCGCCTCCGCACTGAGTAGCTGAAGCTGTCTTTTGCGCTGACCACGACGGCGTGCCGGAGGAGGATCCAGCTCCCGCAGCTTCCACTGGTAGCGGAGTCAAGGTGGTCATCGAACGTCCTTCAAACCAGCCGGCTCGGTCATAGTTGCGGGCACAGTCGACGGCGTCAGAGGGATGGCCTCAAGCTCGGCGGCCGCAGGATCAACCCTGAGTATGTCCTCCAGGGTGGCTCAGCAAGAGGTCGACCGCCAGCCACAGACAAGGATGCACGATCACCAGGATCGCTGTCTGTGAGAACTCATACCGGTCATACCGGCGACAGCATGACCGCTGTCTCCAACCCATCCATGCTCGCACCTGGCAACACTGGTGGCAGGAGCGCAAAGGCCGAAGGCGGTGGTGGCGTGACCCGCCAACGGTACAAGCGGAGGCGTCTCTCCGCGATCTGCTGAGTGAACGCTGCCGCTGGGGTCGGGATGATCTGCGTGGCAAGGCAGGGGTGCACCGGTCCGCCAGAGATGCCCTCCGGCAGTGGCCTGGTATCGCCGAGGATGATGCCTGGAGTCCCGGCATGGTACTGCCCACAATATCCTGGAATTCTGCGGCGCCAGGAGCAGAGTGTTGAAGGGTGTGCCATGTGCTGCTCGCCGTCATAACCGTGGTTGAAGCTGAAGCCGAGACCCTGTCAGCATGCCTGTCGAGGTCTCAGTGGCACTCCTGCATGCACGGGCGTCCATGGCGCCTCCTCAGAACTGCACTGCTACTGCTCGGGTCGCTAGAGGATGCTCAAAAAGATTTCAAACTTTTAAAGAAGTTGCCCTCGGCCTGGCCATAGATGCCAAATTTTTGGACTTGTTTGATCATTGCAGTGTTTCGTGAGTTCTGGGGTTGGGAATTTGGAATTTTTGGAGCGTTGCAGTGTGTCGTGCGCCCCATGCCCCAGAACTACGATGACGTGGATCTTGGCCGGGGGCGAGCATATATATGTATATATCTGTATATACGTACATTACATATATATATATATATATATATATATATATATAGAGAGAGAGAGAGAGAGAGAGAGAGAGAGAGAGAGAGAGAGAGAGAGTTACGGACTGCAGGCCCGTGTTTTTCGAGTAAAACACGTGCTTTTTAAAGGGTTTAGGTCACTTCTAAGCAAACAACATATGTCTTATTAAACAACAAAAAGCGCAAAGCTGACGTCCCTGCTCGGAGGGATCTGAGCTTCCGACCTGAGTCGAAGATGTATGGAAGACTTTGCTCCAACCACATAGTCTGCTACACAGATCTCTTGCGGAAAGCTGTTCGATCAAAAAGCAAGCCGGTGCAAGCGTAGCTGTTTTGTTGGATGCGCGAATCTTCATCGCAGGCATGCTTGTACATGCGGAGAACGCAGTGGTTCTCTGGTTCATTACGAATTAGAACGTTGTCTATGCTATGTTTAGACATGCTTGTTGAAGCCTCAACTTCGTGAGGCACTGTCGTCTAGGAACCTACATAGCATGGAAAAGTGCTGGTGCAGTAGTCATACTTGACTGAACAATTTCTTCATGTCTTTCTCTCTCTCTCTCTCTCTCTCCCCCTGGATCTCACTTTCTCTTCATCATGTTCTTCATGACTCTGTGAGCTGGTTTCTTGTTGAGTTGCTTCATGACGTTGACGGCGGAAGCGGACGACCGCAATTATACTGCTTGCTGGACGGCCTGCGGAGGATGCGAGCTGCCTTGGCGGCCTTGGCGCGAGCGCTGAAGGCATTGTAACAAACATTTCGCTTAGGAGTGTGTTGCCCTATAATCCTGTAGCTGAGCTATTTGCCACATGTTTTGTATAGCTTGGAACAAATGTTCCACTGTGGTGTTTAGGCCCAAGGGACGCACCCAAGACAGACCGTGCTCCCGAGGAAAAGTGAAGTGCGAATATCTGTGTGAAGTGAAAGGGTTTGGAACGTACCCGTAAAGCGTTTTATGGTAGTGGAGCTGAAGGCCAGGACCTTCGGCTGAAGAAGAGCCCAATACAAGGAGAAAAGAGCCTTGCCCCAGTGTCACGGAAAGTGAAGAACAGCAAACGGTGAATGGATCAACCAAGTCCAGCTGGAGACGCGGATTTGCCTGTGTCCCCTGGCCACGGTGGTCAAGGAGGAGATACACCGAGTGCGATGCCCGAAGCGGCAGGAGTTGCAGGAGGATCCCTTCAGGCCTTGATTGGGAACCTGTCTGCCACAGCGCAAGCTTTGGCTAGTGCTGCAGGTACAGGAAGTACAAGGAGTTACGACTCTGCAGCTAAGCTGGTGAAGAGTCCTGATGTGTTTGCTCCAAAGAACTTGGAGGAGGAAGTTTCGCAGTGGCCCGACTGGAGTTTCAGTTTCAAAGTGTTTGTGGGCTTCATTGATCCCACCTATGCAGAAGAGTTGAAGAAAGTGGAGCTGGCACCACCAAAGCCAGCAGAGTACAGCGTTGGAGAGAGAGAAAGAAGTACAAAGCTGTATGCGATATTGGCCTCATATCTTCGGAATAGGCCATTGAAGCTGTTGAAGTCAGAAGGAAGTCAAGATGGATACTCCGTATGGAGAAGACGGTTTGAAGAGTTGGAGCCGTCACGCCGAACACGAGGGCTGGCAATGGCTCAAGCTCTAGTGAGCTTTCCCCCGATGACGAAGGGGACGTCTATCTTAGACTATCTGCTTACCTACGAAAAACTGGTGGCAGAGTACGAAAAACTGTCCGAAGGAAAACCTTACGATGAGAATTTGAAAATCGGAACAGTGCTCAAAGGTTTACCCAATGAGTTGAGAAAGCATATCCTGATGGGACTGACCACGACAACGAAGTATGCAGACATCAGGAAGAAGTTGCTTGAGTATGAAAGAAGTACCCAATCGTGGAATGCAGAGAACATCTTGCAGTCTTTCAACATGGAAAGCGCAACAAAGAGTACACCCTACAATGGGCCACAACCAATGGATGTCGATCGAGTGAAAGGAAAAGGAAAAGACAAAGGAAAAGGATACGACAACAAAGGAAAAGGAAAAGGATACGACAACAAAGGAAAAGGAAAAGGAAAAGGGCACAACAACAAAGGAAAAGGAAAAGGAAAAGGATACGACAGCAAAGGAAAAGGAAAAGGTGGTTATAGGAACGCGCGTGCAGTGGACGCTGGTGGTTACGGGAAAGGGGAGTTCACAGGAGAGTGTCACATATGCGGAAAGACAGGACACAAAGCGTCTGAGTGTTGGCAGAACCAGGGAAAAGGAAAAGGAGGTAAAGGCAAAGTGAGACAGGTAGAAGAGGAAGGAACCCACCAAGGAGATCACGAAAAGAGTTCCTCTAGCAATGCCCCTCCTACAAAGAATGAGACTGGTCAAGTGAGGCAGATCACAGCAGAAGCGGCACGACAAGCAAGAAGAGTGGAGATGACGGAAGACGAGGATGAAGAGCTCAACTTTGTGAGGTTGTGTCAGAGCTTGAATGTTCAGTGCAAGGAGAGCTGAGAAAAGTTGAGGAGTTTGATATCTCTTGGAACGATGAAGAGGAAGAAAGCGAGGCGGAACCAACGGATGGTTTGATGGAATGGTACCAAGGATGGTGGTTCTTGGAAACGGAGATTGAGAGAAGTGTTAGGATGATTTCTCAAGGAAGTGAGGTGAGAAGAGCAGCAAGAGAAGTGGATGCGTGTGAGGTAGTGCTCGACAGTGGAGCTGACTGCCATGTGTTGCCTATGGATTGGGCAGAAGAAGTGGGAGAAACTTCTAATTTTGAGTATCATCTGAAAGATGCGCAAGGGAAAGTGATCCCAACGTTGCCTGTGAGGCAGAACGTGACGTTTGTTTTCACAAAGGAGTCTGGAAAGAAGTTGAAGATCACCGACAGTGCTGTTTGCGGCAATGTCACCCAACCTTTGTTTGCGGTAGGAAAGATGTGGAAGTTAGGTTGGGGTACGGTGAACGAGGATGGAAAGTTGTGGTTGAGGAAAGGAAGTGTTCGGATACCGATTTACTTCAAAAGGAATTCCTCAATGGCGAGGATGTGTATCAGGAGGCTTGACGAAGAAGAGATGAAGGTACAGCCGGTGAGGCTGGAAAGAGAACTGAAGAATGAGTTGAAGAGCAAAGAAGATGAAAATGGATGGTTTGTGCTGAATGACGGCACACCTGCAAGGTTTGATTGGTACATGGGGAAGACGTTTGACCCAACGGGTCAGAAACCTAACAGACTCTATGAAGGAGAAGGAGATGAAGGAGATTATTTTCCTTACCGAACAACCTTGCTGGGAAAGCTGAAAAGAAGTGGAGAAAGAGTGTTGAATGAAGTGGATTGGAAGAGTATGGATTTCTTTGAGTGTACGGAGATCTGGCAGGATCGCGAAAGAGTGCAACTTGGGGCAAGTCCTCAAGACACGTTTGAGGTGATGGTCACCTTGTTGGAAAAAGGAATGAACGAACCGAGTGACTATGGGTTGCTCACGAGTCTGGAGGAGTTGGAAAGAGAGCTGGCACAAGAAGGAGTGCCAATGGAGGTCACGGGAACCTCCACGAGTTCGAAAGAGAAGAAGGAAAGTGAGAAAGAAGAACCGAAGAGAGGAGTTCCAGTGATAGGTGAAGATGAGGAAGAAGTGATGGTGATTGGACCAATGAAGTTGACACGCCAGAGCGAGTTGAAAGAGATGAAAGCGGCGTGCAAGTATCTGCATATCTCTAAGAATGGATCGAAAGAGATTTTGTGGAAAAGATTGAAGAAAGTGGTTGCGTTGAGCAAAGTGAAAGCGCAAGCCCAAATCTCTGAAGACATCAGGAAGGAGTTTGAGAGAGAGCCAATTCCAGAGGCTCTACCGGCTTTGCCGAGCCCGGAAGAGATTGAAGCGCATGAGTTGACGCATTTGCCGAGAGCGCCCTGGTGTGAAGCATGCCAGGCGGCAAAGATTAGAGAAGACAACTTCGAAGAAACAAAGGAGAAAGCGCAACGGCCCGTGTTTAGCTTGGACTTTATGTTCACATGAACGCAAGGAGATGAAAAGGAAAGAGATCCGCTTGCTATTCAGCTTGCTGGGGTTGACAACGACACGAAATTCCTGATAGCTATCGCGGTGCCAACGAAAGGAGGAGATGCGGTGATAAACCACGCGGTGACTGAAGTGGTGAGAGCGCTAGCCCTTTTGGGTTATGCTGAAGTGGTTCTTAGAACAGACACCGAGCCAGTGATGATTGCGATCAGGAGAGGAGTCCAAGTGGCAAGAACCAAACAAGGTTTGAAAGCAGAGTTGCAGGATGCCACGCCTGATGAGCATCAAGGGTTGCCTGTGGAAAGGTATATCCAAACTGTGAGGAACCTTGCAAAGACGTTGTTGGCAACGGTGGAACAAAGAAGTGGAACGGCCATCGGATCTGATGTCCCGCTTTATAGCTGGGCGTACAGACACGCAGCATGGCTGCACAACAGGTTTCATGTGGGAAGAGATGGCAGAAAGGCGTTTGAAGCAACGGTTGACAGAACGTACAAAGGAAAGTTGGCCCCGTTCGGGTCAGCAGTGTTTGGAAAGGCAGTGCCAAAGACAAAAGAGAAAGGAGAACCTTGGGAAAAAGGAGTCTTTCTGGGAAAAGACTATGCGAGCAATTTGAACCTGATTGGCACAGGTCGAGGAGTGATCAAAGCGAGAACAATGAGAAGATGTGCTGAAGCATATCAGCCGGAGCTTTTGCAACTTTCGGTTGGAGCTCCATGGGACCATCAGCTGAAGGCTTTGAGGTTCAAGAAGAAAAGAGTTGTGCCTATTGATGATGGGCCAGGATTGCCAAGGTTGGCCGTCGAGGCAGACAAAAGAGTGGAAGAAGAAAAGGGGAGCGAACATTCGCCGCCGAGCGAGCGCCAAGGAACTTCGAGTTCTTCGAGTAAGAGTTCGTCGCTGTCTGGCGGAACACCAGAAGGTGGAGCAATGGATGACGAAAGCGATGATGATGACGACGACCCAGGAGAGGTGAGAACAAAGAGAAAAGGGAAGAAGAATTGGTGCCTGATGAGATGACGCTAGCAGAGTTTCAAAGAGAGATTGCAAAAAGAAGTGCAGAAGAAGAAGGAGAAGGGTCACCAAAGAAAGGACCAAGAGTAGACGAAGGAACTGGAGAGGTAGAAGAAAGAGTCGAAAAAGCGCCAAGACTTGGAGGAGAAGCAAGAGGAAGTGCGGCGCGAGTGGAGTACCACATTAGGAGATTCGCCAAGAGCGAGGATCCCGAAGAGCATGGAGATGAGTATGTGGATCTCGACGAGACACAGCTTTTTCTCGAAGAGAGTCGAGAGTTCCAGAGCAAGTGGAACGAGAAGGTGTATGAGACAGAAGAGGACCTAACGGTTACTTGGTCTCATGAGTATGATGATGGGCCACCTAAGTTGGAAGCTGAAGACTTAGAGAAGGTGGACCAGAAAGCGGAGAAGACAGAGATCGAAAGGTTGTTGGAGATGAAAGTTCTCAAAGAAGTGGACCTGGATGAGAATGGAGAGTTGAAGAAATCACCGAATGGAGAAGAACCAAAGAAACTCAGTACAAAGTACGTGTTGGATTGGAGGCATAGGGACCTCCAATGGAAGAGGCGCGCACGCCTAGTGGCGCGAGAATACAAGTGGCTGACAGACTACGACCTCTCAGCGCTATACTCACCAACGAGCATTGGTTCGAGTATCAAGCTGTTGTCAGCTTTGTGTGCGAGTTCAAGAGACTACGAGATGATCTCGATAGACATCTCTGACGCGTACCTTCAGGTGCCACAGAAGGAGTACACAGTAGTGAGTTTAGGAGGAAAGTGGTACCAACTGCAGTACACCCTGCCGGGACAACGAACAGGAAGCAGTGATTGGTTTGAGCATCTACGTGAAATCCTGGAGAAAGAGAAGATGGTTTCCGATGTGGGATCACCAAGCTTCTTTTACAAGTTCTCAGAAACGCCAGGAGAAGGAGGAACGCTCATGAGTACGCATGTGGATGATTTGGAAGTGTTTGGAAAACCAAAAGAGAACCAAGCGGTAGTTGATCGGCTGCTGAAGCACAAGCTGAAGATCAAACTGGAAGGTCCAGTGAAGGTTGGAGAAGGAAAGTGAACTTTCTTGAAGAGAACGTTCTTGGGAACGAAAGAAGGAATTGAGATCAGGATGGACGGCAAGTACTTGGAAAAAATGGAAGAGATTTTAGGTTTGGGTAAAGCCCTGCCAAAGAAGTTGCCGTTTCCAATGGATTACGGAAGATCGTTGAAGGACGACACGCCTTTGGATGCAGATGAGCACCATCTGTATACATCCAGCGTAGGAATCCTATTGTACATGACGCCAGAGAGACCTGATTTGGGATTCGCTACGAAGTGGTTGTCAGGAAAGTTGGCAGCTCCAACGCGAGGAGACTTAGCAGTGCTTAGGCACGTGGCAAAGTATGTGAAAGCGACAGCCCACTACGTGATAGAACACAAAGAGACATATCCTGGAAAGAGTTTTCTGGATCCAAGTGATAAGAGAACTGAGAATGCCTACAAAGATGTTTTTACAGCAAAGAGTTTGATCGAGGTAGTGACTGACGCCGACTGGGCGACCGACCGTGAGAATAGGCAGTCAACGAGCTGCGTTTTGATTTTCGTGAACAGCAACATTGTTTACTTTCACGCTAGAAAGCAAAAAGCGACAGCTTTGAGCAGCTGCGAGAGTGAACTTGTAGCAGCTGTTGGAGGTTTGAGTGAAGGAGTTTTTCTGCAGAACCTGTTGCACAGGGTTCTTGGGATTAGGCCGGACATGGTGATCCGGATGGATTCTGGCAGTGCTAGGTCTATCATCTTGAAGAAAGGCTTTGGAAGAACGAGGCACATTGATGCCGGACTGCTTTGGGTTCAAAGGCTTACTTCAGTAGGTCTTCAAGTGAAAGCAATAGCTGGAAAGGAGAACCCTGCAGATGTAGGGACAAAAGCCTTGTCACGGAACGCTGTGGTGAAGTGTTTGGAGAGAATTGGTGTGAGAACTGGAGAAGAGAGTGAAGAGGTCAGGGTAGCAAGTGACTTCAAGATCCCTACGAAGTATCTAAGGAGACTGGTGATGATGATGATGATGGTTCAGCAATGTGATGGACTAAGAGAGCAAAGCAGTAAAAGCAGTGATGGTGGATGTTTCGGTTTGGTGATGATGGTGATGATGATGACCATGGTGGTTGTCATGCTGTGTAACGGTAGCTTGTGGAAGAGGTTGGTTGAAAGTGCTGAGTGCATGTTTTATTCCGCCGCTGCCGTTTTCAACTCAAGGAAGGAAGTGAGAAGAAAGGAAGTGAAGAGCAAAGAAGAAGTTGAAAAGAAAGAAAAAGAAGAAAAGAAGTGATGGCGGACGATGAGGCCGTTAAAGTGATGATCCGCGACGAAAGCATAAGCATTCAAGCTGTGGAGTTCTGCAACAAGGAACTGAAGATGCCGCGCGAAAAGCGCCAGAGCATAGAGAAGATTTGGACAGAAGTCCAGCAGTTAAACAAGCTGCGCGAGGATGCTCCAACACCTCCAAGAGAAGAAAAGTCCGAAGAAAAAGTGGAGGTGCCGCCAGAGTTTAAAACGACTGGAGACGAGCTTGCAGTTGAAGCTGAGGCTGGGCAAGCAAGTGTGATGGCGGGAAGAATAGAGGAGCTTAAGCAGAAAGCAGAAGCAGCGAGCGAGAGAAGAAAAGCGCAGAAAGAAGCAGCCAATGAGGTTGCAGAAGGCCAAAAGAAGGCCGAGGAAACAAAAGAAGAGCCAACGGAGGAGCCGAAGGAGGCCGAGGAGTCTAAGAAAGAGAAAGAGAAAGAAGACGAGCAGGAAAGCTCGGAAAGAGAAGAGGAGGAGAGCTCGGATAAAGAAGAAGAGGAGAGCTCGGAAAAAGAGGAAGAAGAGAAAGGCTTGAAGAGGAAGATAACGAGTCGACCGACGAAGAGTTTCAGGAGATTATGAAGAAGTTTGCAAAGAAGTCGGTTACAAAGGAGGAAGAAAAGGTCCGGAAGATTCTCGGATCTATGAGTAGCCTTCAGGCGAAGCTGGATGAAAAGCGAAAAAAATTCGCTATCTATAGTGACCTGTATACGTACAGGCAGAAGCAGAAGAAGTTGAAGGAAGAGGAAAAAGAAAGGCTCGTGGCGAAAGAGATTGAAGTTCAGGAAGAGCTGAAGCGAGTGGCTGACGAAGCCTACGTTGCTAAGGAGGAAATAGAGAGACAACTCGAGAAAATTAGGAAAGAGGAGGAACAGCAGGAAGTGGAGGCCACCCTCATCATGGATGAGGAAATGGCAATCATGCTTGAGATGGACAACCTCCGTCCACAGCTTTCTGAGGCTCTCAACGAGCTGAGGAACAAGAGGAAACAAATGAAATTGCCAGAAGAAAAACTGCTGTTGAATGAGAGCGACCAGAGAGCGCTCGAGGAACTTGAGAAAAAGAAGATGAAAGAGATGAAGGAGATCACGGAAGCCAAAGAGAAAGAAGTGAAGGAGGAATTGGATAAAAAGGAGAAAGAGATCACGGATCTCAAAGAGCAGAAGGAGAAAGAGCTTGCAGAGCTCAAAGCAACAAAAGAGAAGGAAGTGAATGAACTGAACGAAGAGCTGCGCAAAGTGAAAAAGAGAAAAAGCCTAAGTGGAGCAGCAGCAGCAGCAGCCCCTCAGAGCGAGGAGCTGGAGAAGAAAGAAGAAGAGCTGCGAAAGGCGAAGGAAGAGCGCAAAAAGATGAAGGAAACAATCAAAGAGTTGGGCAAAGGAAATCAAAAGTTGGAGGAAGAGTTGGAGAAGGTAAAAGAGAGAGAGAAGGTCGAGGAGGACCCAGAGGCAGCGACCGCACCGGTCGTTTGCTCTCTGTGCTCGAGGTTCGGGCACTCTGCAGATGTATGTTGGGACGGAGATTTCAACTACAACAGTGGTGGACAATATCAACCGATATGTCAGCGGGAGAATATGACGAAAGAGGATTTTGCGGTATGGTTCCGCAAGAACGAGCCCGCAGTGAGGCGAGCTTACGCGAATCGACTGGAAGCGTCGAAGAAGAAGTACAGGACGGAGAATCCTGGAAAAGGGAAAGGAAAGAAAGAGCAGCAAAAGAGTTAAAGAGAAAAGAGAAGAAAAGAGAGACCGTACCTCAGGTCTATAAAGAAGGAGGGATCAAATAGAGAGACCGTACCTCAGGTCTATAACCAAGGAGGCGGAAAGAGCAAGAAGGGGTTTCCACCCCAAAGAAGTTTTGCAGCACAGCTGCCGAGGAAGTTTCACAAACGATCCGACTTAGTGTTGGATAAGCGGAAAACCGCTAAAGAGGAGTGAGTTCTTTTGTGGCTAAAAAGCCAACGAAGTGAAACGAAGTAAAGAGCTTAGTGAGAGCGACCGGTAAGTGTAGCTCTTGTCTCACTCGTTTCACACGACAAAGCGGTGCACCACGACGTGTTTAAAAGGAGAAGTGAGCGACTGTTTTGGGTTCGTAGCACCTCTAGGAAAGGAGAAAGAGGAAAGAGGCTGCAACGAAGAGGGGGTAACAAACATTTCGCTTAGGAGTGTGTTGCCCTATAATCCTGTAGCTGAGCTATTTGCCACATGTTTTGTATAGCTTGGAACAAATGTTCCACTGTGGTGTTTAGGCTCAAGGGACGCACCCAAGACAGACCGTGCTCCCGAGGAAAAGTGAAGTGCGAATATCTGTGTGAAGTGAAAGGGTTTGGAACGTACCCGTAAAGCGTTTTACATTGAGATAATGGAGTTTGTTCTGACGAACAAGATTGTTGTGCATCTTGACATACAGGAGCACATAGAAGACGTGTGTGTCGTGAGCCTTCGTGTTGAAGCTGGACGCATAGCCACGAAACCATGAAAAGGTTTGTTCCGCTATGGAGGAATTCACGGAACGGAGGCGTAGATCAAGTCGACGGACATGAATAGGAGAGCAAGGACACGAAGCAGAATGTGCTTTCGCGTGGAATCGGTCGACAGACCAATACTTGATCTCTTGAAGTCCTTGTCTGTTGTGAACGACTTCAAGCACACGCACATCTTGTCGTAAATGACACAATTCAAGTTGGTGGCCTTGGTGAGAACCTTGCCCAGGACATTCTTAGCGACTGCACTGTTTTCAGGCTCCGACATATCCGAAACAGAAAGAACCGTGCCACTAGACGGGTCTATGGCCATAAACCAACCATTTTCACGCTGCTTCGTACTCCCGTCCTTCCTTGGTCGTCCTGCGTGGGCAGGAGATGGCCCTGAGCGTTTGGGCGCAACCTTTTCATGACCATCAATGACAACCTCATGCACAGCACGCCACTCTGACAAGGTAAGCTGTTTCCGTTGCCACCAATCACGATAGAAATCAAGAAACTTGTTTCCCAGTGGCTGTTCGATAAGGATGCCATACAAGTGCCCATGATGCGAAGAGGGTGTCCACATCTGGGTGGCTTCCTTTACGACTTGATAATAGAGCTGTGCATTGGCATAGTCGATGTGCCATCGAGCGTGTTGGTCGGGTTCCTCCCACATGACCTCACCCTGAACGAACATGATGGCATTATGACTTAGACCACCACGAAACTGCAAGGCATTGTGGTAATCCAGGAATCGTCGACAAAACCCGAGCCGACTGTTCACACAGATGTAGTCCATGCGGTCCAGGTCCAAGCTATGATACTTATCTCCATCCACTTTGCGGTAATTGTAGTGGTGATGGACTCGACATGTCTTTTTTGGAACATCGCTTGATGACCATGGACACCTCCTCCATGCCACCAAGGGTGTATAGCCGACCCGATACTACATGTGCAGTTGCCAATGGTGCGCCACACTCTCTGCAAGATACCAAAGGAGTCACAATTCCACGTGGCTGTGATTGTTGACCGTCTGATCGCATCGCTGCTCCCTGTAGCTTGTACTCAGGACCCGTCGCCTCTGGAAGCTCATGCGACACTGTGTCCAAGCGGAACCAGGTAGAGCAAGTGTCCTCCTCCAAGAGACGCGGCGGAGCATTGGCGGACACTTCCAAGCGCTTGCTTCCGGCATCGACACCCTCAATGCTAACAACATCCGCCGACAGAAATTGGAAGCCATACCAGTGTCCTCGCTCTTCCTCAAAGGAGTAATGAGCAAAGAATGTAATAGACGCGTCCTGTTCCGCAACGATCTCATCCTGGGTGATATGAACCAGTCGAAATCCTGCATCCGTGGTTCTCTGTGAGGAGTGCAGCAACCCGGCATTGAAGACTTCTGCAGAGAGCGGCTCGTCGCAATCAACGAGAAGCTCACATCACAGGCCGGACATGGGGAGGCTATGACATTGATCAGGCGGTTGGGGTAGGCTCTCGCGATCGTATCATCATCTCTGACAACTGCACGACCAGATCGATGAGCAAGACGAGGAAATGTCAGAGGCAACATGGTAGGCCATGACTTCACCTCCAACGGCACGTCATTTTTTTGCGCAACCTCCACACACGGCCATGATCTGGATCTCTGCCTGTAGACTGAAGCATTTGATGTAGGCTCCGTCGAAGATGAGCATGTTCATCTGAGAGCCCACAACTGCAGAGACATTCGTAAGCAACTTGGCCTCTTCGAAAGATAGCAACGCGGACAAACGACTGAATTCAGGATTGCGTCGATCTGCGAACAACGCACTAAATTCCATGGATTCCGGGTGCTGAAGAAGAACTGTAGCTGCTTGCTGGACCTCTGCGCACAGTTTCAGAAGAAACGGAATTTCAACAGTTGGCTTGCCCCCGTAGAAGATCCTGATGAGCTCTGTTTTTGCAACATCCATCGGAGCCTCCATGTACTCCGCTAGACACTTCCGCCACGCCTGAAAGTTCTCCACAAAGAGATTCAACATTGGGTACTTGTCAGCGTCCCACAGATTGTAGAGCATGAGTTTCTGGACTAGAAGGCGAGGATGGCAGCAAGGTACGTCGATCTCGGCGCAGTGTGTCTCGAATGCCGCTTTCCGGGCTTCTCTTGTTAGCTTCTGACCACCAAGTCGACGTACAAGAGAACGCCCGTAATGAGGAAGCTTGTAGTACTCGACAGGCGAGATGGAGTACTCTGTGTCCCTATGACCAGAGTCGATGTGCTTCTGTACATATGCATCCAAGATGTTCTGGCATCTGTCGGTACCCAAAGCCGCATATGTACACAGTGATGTCCAGTGAACACTCTCATGATAACGACCAACCGTGATGCGTCCCAAACAGAGCTGATCCTGACCATTGTGCTTGTGTTTCTCCTGATCATTTAGAAGCTGAAAGGGACAGCTCCAGGATGACCAAGAACCGAAGACTGCGGTGCCTCCGAGTTTCTCCATGATGGAGCGCAGTTTGGGCCATCGAATCAGAAGTTTGTGAAAGCATTGTGATTGGACCTGCTTGAAGAGCAGATATTCTGCATGGTCGACCGCTTCCACGAAGTATGACATCTTGGTGCGCTTTCCCTTGTAGGAACTGACATGTCCAGGCAGTGATTCGACCTTCAGGATCAAATACTCCTTGATGACTCTCTTCCAAGGTGTGGCTTCATGCACTTCCAAGACACGCTCGTTTGACTCGGAAACCATATCGAGTACATTACCTGGCGGAGGAGCTGATGATCCCGACAAGCAAAGTGCAAGCCATTGTGTATCTCTCTCGACTTCTGGATGAACTCCCTCCAAATTGTTTATCAGGTCCAAGCAATCCTGGATTGGGTTGTCTTCGAAGAACAGAATGCACCAATCTCGAAGGAAGACCGCCGAGAAATGACTTGAGCTGGTCCTGAGGAATATAGCGGAAAGTTCCATCATTGGGGTTCACCAAGTCATCTCGTGTGGTGTAGACCGCCTTGCCCATGATGAAGCACACAACGCGTTGTCGCAATTGTTCGCATGACTTTTGTCTGTCCCTGGACTCTTCGATGACGGGTATGTTCTCGAAGTTGAGTTCTTGGACTTTCAATGCCGCTCCAAATCGCCGCTTGGAGGTGAACCGGTGAACCCGTAGTTGGCGCGGCAGTCTATTTCCTCGTCAACAACGAACCTTTTCCATATATCGGCAACGAAGTGGCCGCTGCGGTCCATCTCTTGGATGCGAACGCATGCTTTATTCCAAGCTAATTTGGCGGATTTTCGGAACTCCATTCTGTCTAGAAACACTCCACAATCCAGAGTCGCACTGGCCTCGTTGCCAAAGAGCGCTGTGTCCAACACAGCTTCCATACCCTTGCCATCGCCTCCTCGCCCTATTTCAAAAATCATCTTGCCGGTGCACTTGCCTAGAAAGGCAGCATGCATGAAGGCTAGCTTCAACTGGAATAAGTGATCGTTCTGGTAATAGACGGACTGAAGGAAAGAGCGTAGTTTCGCTCGAATGACTCGGAGATCGAGATCCGGGGATGAAGTAGCAGTTGGCTTCTGGCGACTTGTTGGTGACCTGCCAGGCCTGATTGATATAAACATCATCAAAACAAATTCCTCTCGATTGGGGCATCGGTGTGTCCCATTCACTCAGGAACAGCTTCGAGATGATGTGCTTCGGCTTGTCATCCTCCCAGCTCCGTCGGAGTTGTGCCATCATGTCAGCACACCGCCGCGTCCAGTGTGCCTGCCATGTTTTGTTTGCCGTGGAAGCTCTCAGATGATCGCTGTTATCCTTAGCAACTTTGACAAGCGCGCCGATGAGATCACCGTTGCCCTCCACACCATCAGCAACAATGTCCAAGATGTAGTGCTTGGCCTCCTCCCAGGACCAAGTCATGGAAGCATTCTCATCCTGAAGCTTCAAGGCCAACTGTATGAAAAGACCTTCGAGGGCTAGAAGATTGTCCCAAGCGACAATGTTCAAGCTGCCCTTCATGATCCATGCTCCATTGTCGTAGTGGAAGATTTGTCGTTTGTGAGCACGCCAGTGATCCCCGTCAAGAAGCATGGCCAGCATCAGTTTCTGCTTATTTGACAACATGTAGTTGGTACAATCAAGCTCGCAAACGAACTTGCTCATGGCCACAATGATGCGATGTGCAGGAAGAAGATGTCCTTGTTCGTGTTCGGCCCAGGTCTTGTATGCTTGAACCTTGCTTATCAAGGGTCTGGAAACCCCAATGTCCTGAGGAGGTGGTGGTACCGGGATGGCTGCTTCGCGGTGGTGCATGTCGTGAAGCTCATCGAAACTGCCGATCCTTAGTAAGCTGCAATGCAGGATTACAAACCAAGAGAGCATACATATCACGAGCAAGCCTAATTATGGCTTAGAATTCAGGGCTGCGCAGATTCGATCCGCGAAGACGTTTGCGTGGTGGATCCGTGTCCCGCACTGATCCAACACCGAACTCTTCTTCCATGAGCGTCTCGAGGTCTTTCTCAAGTGGATCACGAGCTGCTCCGATGGACATGGCTTGGAATAGAATCTGTGAAGGAAGGACAAAATAAGGGAAACCTGAGGCTGAAAAGAAGACAGCAGAATCACAAACTTCATTGCGCAGCTCCGACGGCAAGAATGAACATGTGCGTAGTGTAGCACTTTCATAGAGCAGATGAGGATGAGAACCGAGCCTTCATCGCGTGGGCCAAAGGGAGTGAGGAATCCACCTGGGCGTTATTTGCTAATCGTTCGCGAATTTGTACAGGTCGGCTGTTGGCTTGATGGGCCCTTAAAAGCACATGTACACCAGTGTGGGTTGAATTCGAAGGATTAACAGATTAGTTTATCGTGTTCATATTGTGTTCCTTCTTCTCAGATTTGGCCTCTGTCCCCTATTTGTCCCCCTTTGTCCCCTCTTGTCCCCCTTTGTCGCCCCTTTGTCCCCCTTTGTCCCCCTGTTGTCCCCCTTTGTCCCCCTTTGTCCTCCTTGTCCCTGAGCCGATACACCCCTTTAGGATCACTCCTGTGGGAGTGTATGACCAGTTAAGCCCCGTGGGATCTAAGGCAACGCCCAGCACACGGACAGCAAGTGTTTTGTTCTGCTACGCAGAGAGAGCTTTGTGTCAAGTCGGTAGAACCACTTGAGCCAATGAGCAACGGGCATATATACATGTGAGCATACAGCCATGCCATTGCTGAAAGTACCTTCCCCTTTGGGAGTTTAGGCAAAAAACAGACACTAATTTTCTTTTACTGTAAGCATGGCCGCGTGTCCACATGTATACATCTTCCTTAAAAGTGCTCACTGTCTCGAAGTTAGCGGAGTATGGACTCAGTAGAAAATACAATACCGTAGATATTTCTGAAATTGAGAACAACTGCGAAGTACTCCTTTTCATGCAAGATGTTGGGTCAGAGAGATCGTCTGTGCATGATCAAGTCTGTGTATTTTGCTACATCGAATTATGCACCGGCTCACTTGGCTCTTGATAGAGCATTAGTATTCTTCTTGGAGGAACAGTCATCTCCGATTGGGATCCATGTCTGGATTGTAAGACCTGCAGATGGCATTTGGATGCGGCTCATCTGGATCTGAATGATCCTCTTCTTCCTCGCTGGAGAAGATACCCATCATCCTGTTTTCTGCTCTTCTGAATGCCTCATCAATTCCATCATCTCCGTATGCGGATGGTTCAGATCTTGATTTTGCCTTTGGCGCAGCTTGTGAGCTGGTGGCCTGGGAATTTGATTTTGCTGTTGCCCTGGTTCTACGGTGGTTCGGTCCATCAGAGGATGGCAATGAACGCTCGGATTCGTCTCCGGATGGAGAGAGGGCATGTGAAAGCAGATTGCCCCAGTATCCATGAGTAGAAGGAGACGGTGCTCCGTCTTGTTCTTCTTCTTCTTCATCTTGATCACTCTCTGAACTCTGATCATCAAAGAGAGCTTCGAGGGTGTTCTTGAGATTGATGTGCTTCCTCTCAAGTTCGAGAGATGAGTTGACCAGCTGGTTGAGAATAGTCTTCGCCTGTCTCAAGGCTGTAACAAGAATTGAAACTCTGGATAGAGTATCAGCGTGTTTGTCGATTTGCTCTTTTCTTTTCTTTCCGGTCCCTCTCGGTAGAGGTTTTCAGTGCTGCTGTAAGCTCCAGAAGGTTTGTGTACCTTGCCAGTGGCATAGTGATGGTCATGTTGTCATTTATGACAAAAGCATTGTCACTATTGCTCAGGCTCCTGAGAGTGTTTCTATGACAGGAATAAATTCGGTGGAGAATGGTTCCTCCTCATCGAATGTCTCAATATGCTGGAGCATACTTTGGGTAAAAGTCTCAGACGCATTGATTGTCGCATCGATAGTGTCAACGTGTCTGAGCATGATATTCCTGCTTAGCTGATTTACAGCTGCACCCTGTTGAGTTTGTTGAAGAGCTGCGTCAACTTGATTGCAGAGCCCTTGATTGTGGGCTTCTCTCAGCGCTTTTCGCTGGATGCGCCTATTCATACCTCCTCTTCTTGTTCGTCCTTTGGGAACTGCAGAGGTCACTGGCGCTGATCCTTGAGAGGATGTCTTGGCCTTCGGCGGAGGCTGTTTCGGCGGAGGTGACAGGCCCTTTGCCATGAGTGGCACTGGCGGCACAGCAGCAGGTGTTGAGGATGTTGCACTTGATAGTGCTGCTTGTCCTCTGGCCTTGGCAGTAGAAACCTTCGGAATAGAGGTGTCTGTAACACCAAGCTGTTCTTCTGCAAGTTGAGTTGTTACTGCGTCTTGCCATAGTTGTCTCATGTGAGAAATGCTGCTGGCGTCTTCGTAGATCTGAAATCGTTCAATGTCTCGTTCAGTGCCACGTGGTCGTGTGTCACCTCTGTTGAAGATGTCATTTCTTCTTATCTCCGCCGTTAATACGGCATGCAGGCACGTTTTGCATAGGACCTTCCTTGACACATCCCTAGCCGTTCTCAGCTGGACACAGTTGTTGGAAAGGTGATAGCAATCACTTCAGGTGTGTAGTCTCGCCTGCATTGACCCGGCTGCGTCCAGTGAAATCTCTGCCTTGAGGCTCGTCCTCAGGTTCGAGGAAGGGAGCACTTGGCTTGCCTTTTGCCTTGGACTTCGGAACCTGACGCTCTATGCACTGGACAGGAGATCTTGTCAGTTGTTTCCACATCCATCGAAGTCCCATCAGCATGAGAAAGAGTTTCCAGGCGATGCTGAGAAGAGAATAATCTTGTTCACTTGGTAGTGAGTCAGGCAGAGAGGAATGATCGGTCTCTGTTGATTCCGCGTTCGCTCCACCGTGTTTTCGATGACCAAACCAGCCGGGCAGACCTGCTGCTGTTGCAGCGGTTTTGGCTGCCTTGGCACTTGGTGCTGACGGAGGACGCGACGATTTTCTTCTCCTCCTGCTTGAGGATTCTTCTTCTTCTTCCTCTTCTGTCCGATGCGCATCCATCAGGTTTGATGTTTCGCGCTCGTGTTCCTCAATATCACTCTGAGTGGGAGACTGTTCTTCATCAAGTTCTTGGAGCTCGTCCAGGGACATACCTATTTTCTCAACCACGTTTGGTTTTGTATGCCTCGACCTTGATCTTGGTGGATCATCCTGAGATGATGCTGCTCGCTCTCTTCCTGGTGGAGGATATAACGGCTCAGCAGGTCTCTGAGGCTGAGATCTGTCCCACCAACGATCATTGGTGTAGGACCGGCCTGATGGCCGAGGTTTGTCCCACCAATGATTGCCTGACGAGTAAGTAAAGGAACTATTAGATGGCTGTTGCCATTCTGTGTATCCAGTATATCTCTGGTGGTAAGCCTGTTGCCTTTTGGCAAGCTTCTCGACCTGTTGGTCGGATCTGGCATGATGGCCCTTGGTGGACATTGCCTGAATAGTAAAACCAAGAGGACTGTACCAGTCCTTATCTGATGGGCCGAGCCACAGGTCTGTGTTTGAGAAGGTACCGTAGTACCCTTTTGTTGTGATGTGCAGTCTGGCATCAATGTGCTGCTCTCCGTTGACAACGTGCCATCTGTCGGATACTCTCTCGTAAGTTCTCTCGACAGCACGTGTCACGGCCTTCTGACTTGGAGTCGCCGTGTGCGTCGTTTTGCCCCAGTCCAGGATGTAAGCATTGATGCAGTCCAGATCTGCGTACCTTTCACTCGGTTTCTGAGGGAGCTTGTCTGCGTGTGCCAGCCTATTCTGGTCAGAATTGTTGATGCAGGCATGTCGCACTTGTGAGTGCCTATCTGCCAGACGGTTGTAGGCAGCCAGCTTCTTCTCTAGATAGAGAGTGAATAGGCTGTTCCTGGGATGTACGTCGCCACCACGCAGGTTGAGTCTTGATGCAATGTTGTTCAGGTCTCCAGTGATAATGTCTGGCTTGAAAGGCAGGACTTCATTGAGGAACGCATTAACATATTCTTGCCGTTGTAACTCTTTGTGAGTCATGAAAGAATTGAAATGGATGAGTGCAACGGTCACGACCTTGAAGGGTCCTTTTGTGCACCACATCTCGTTCAGATCGGCATTGGCTTCTTGAGAGAAGATTTCTGCGTAAGTTTCGAAGTCAGCTGCGGTGAGTTCTGTTCCATCTGTGAGACCGTTCCACTCACATAGGACTGGACATGGATCCAGATCAGACGTCGTAAGCCAGGAGTCTGGTGACAGATATGAAGAATCTGTTGGGCCGTCCTTGTCTGGATTTTTTACCCTTGAGAGGGTCTGAGCCTAGAAGCCTTGTGTATTCCTCTCGGGTAATGCGCTGACCCGTTTGCGGGTGAATCCATTCCTTTGCTTCAGGCAAAGTGGAATGAAAACCGAAAGTCATTCTACAGACGGCGCCATGACAGGCCCATATCAGTTTCCTTGGACCTCCTTCCTTTGGCTTGACTTCTCGATGTCTGTAAAAATGGTGAACGAGTGCAACATCCGTGGTCGGATCTCCTTTCACGCCTAGGTACATTGACGGTGCTGGAGGTTCATCCCTCGGGGTATGAATCATCATTCCCCGATACTGAAATTTCCTCATAATATCAATGGCGTATTCGGAGGTTAGGGCGCCTGCCTCGAGTATGAGGGTGATGTGTGCTGAGTTGTTAAAGCACATGTCGATCAGCGGATGATAATCGAACCCCTTCTCAGGTTTGAGCTTTTTCCTGAGATTTCCGGCAGGAACAGGGGCCCTATCCATATTCCCCCAATTGCACACTATGACGCCGAGTGTGGCGGAATCTGGATTGGATCCTTCGATGAAATCTTTTGGTGCACCTACTCCTCCTATCCGGTTCCGGACAATTTCGTAGTGCGCATCCAACACATCCTTGCTCTCGTGACCCGTAAGGGCAAGATAAGATGCCGGGTGGCATGTTTTAGAGCCTCGGATATTAATGTGTTGACTGTTAATCATCTTGTATTCCTCCAGGGTTGGAGATTCTGTCTTACTGGTGTAAGTTCTTGTTGGTTTATTTCGGGTGTCTTCTACGATAGAAGGATCGACACCTGGATTGGCTCGAATGAAAGTCTCTCGAGCAATCTGACAGTACTTGTTCATCTCAGTCACGGCTTCCTCGAACTCCTCATTTGCGAGGACGGCTTCATATAAAACCCGGTGTTCCTCGGAAGTCATACCAGCCGAAACTGTGGATTCCTGGAGGCATTCAACAGGCAAAATACAGGAGCACATGGCCTGTCTTCCTCTTTGGGTGAGCCTGCAGTCGGCACAGACTATGTTTCCACACTGGAAACAGAAATAGCCTGTCTCCTGGCCACATATGAGACATGTAGCTACATCTGGACGTTGTAGCAGTCTTATTTTCTGATTTAGGCTGATAGTGGTCCTCCGGACTCCTACTGTTTTCTCCTTTTTAGGAGGTTGTGTAGAAGACGACGCACTTTCCTTGCGTTGGTCCCATTCTTCATCATCCGGAGCCGAGCTGTCCTTGATCATAAGAGGCTTCTCCCTCTTCCTTCCACCTGCTGACATATATTCTCTCCTTGACCTCTTCCTTCATTGCTGCGTTAGTTCGGGACTTTGCATACAGATGTTTCTGATTCTCCTTCAGCCTGGCCTCGATACGCGCACGTTCTTCGAGGAGGTCTTGGTCGTCAGCTGGTTCCTCGTATTCGAGGTTCAGCTTGCTCCGATTGATTCTGTAGTAACCACCGCCATCTGGGTCGTAGAGAACAAGATAGCCTTCTTTCTCCTTTTTAGGAGGTTTTGGCGGTTTGGGCTCCTCATCTGATGAGATGACTTCAGGCTGGTCAAGGTTGACCTTGCTCATCCCATCTGCGAGCTCTTCTGACGGCGTCTTTTTCTTCTTCCTTTTGGAAGGTTGTTCCGATTCAGAAGGAGCAGCGTCTCTTGCTGTTTGAGACTTCACATCTACTCTGAGTTCAGAGGAGGAAGATGAGCCTGACTTATTTGAGTCAGAGTTCTCACCCGTCTCATCATCTTCATCCTGGGTAGGATCTGCTACTTCTGGTTCCGATTCACCGGAGGATGACTCCGTTTTCGGAGGTACTACGTTTTCTGCCGTGTCAGGGATCGGTTCAGGAGGCAGGTGTGAGGAAGTTAGCCTCAGCACTTCTGTAGAACTTGAGGATCCATCTGCATTCCACAGTTTTCCGAGAAGACTCTCGGGGTCCTTTTGTGCCTCGGCCTGTCTTGCGAGCTTGGAACGAGGATTGACTTCTGCTGTGGCAGAATTCTCCTCTGAGGTTGACTCTGTTTTCGGAGGTTCTACATTTTCGGCTGAGGGTTGCTCCGTTTTCGGAGGTTCTACATTTTCGGCATGTGGAAGAGAGAAGGACTTCTTGTGAGAGGATCGAGCCTTAGGAGGCTCTGGTGGTTGTCTCCGCCCTGCCATTTTTAGCAATTGGGCTTCCATGTCTCTTCCACTGTTCTCACACCACCTTTTTGATTCACGTGCCGGGGATGGCATTTCCGTGTTACAATGGTCGGACCACCATCGACCAATTGGTTTGAGTTCTTCGTACTGTGGGGACACCCACAGTTGCTCTGTAGGTGCGAAAAAACCACTGAACATACTTGCATGAACCACCTCAGGGGTGGAGTACATCCCGGCATCAGAGTGCCAGAGATTGGACACAACGTTGACCACGTTGTTGGCATCAAACACCAACAGCAGCGGCTTGTGTGCTCTCAATCTTGTTGGATTGGGGTCTCTGAGACTCAAGGCCGCAAACTGAACACTGTCCCTGTTGGGACGACTGTTGCAGTCAACAAGTGCCTGATAACTCTGGGATGTAACCACCTCCTTTAGGAGGGATGAAGGTACGATTCCGTGCCTCAGAATTGGCAAAAGAGCCTGAAGATCAGTGGCATGCATTATAAAGACTGATTCTTCCTGTCGGACATAGTCTTTCATGCCTTTGGGTCTCGGAGCATTGGTAGACTTTCTTGGTGCTCGAGACTGTACGGGAGTTATTCCTGATGCCATGAAATCGCCAACAGTCATTTGTGACCTTGGGCGTTCTTCTTCAGGATCCGGCTCATCCGCTCTTGGTAGAGCTTGTCTCGCACTCTGACCACCTGTTGCAGAGAGATACAGTCTGACCATGGGCGACACGTCTGCATTCTGTGGAATCGTAAGACCAGGTATGGTCTCATGTCCTCTCCCGTCACTGGTATCGTAATCCATCCAAACAACGAATCGGCTTTTGGTATTCAGGATAACACCCAGTGCCATTTCCTGGGGAGAATATTTTGCCAGACTGTTTTCTGCTAGGATATCCAAGGGCAGGATATAGTTGTGATGTCCAAGGAACAGTTGTGGTCTCTCCCTGTGGAGATGTCGAGTAAGCCATGCTATCCATCTTCCAATCTGATTGGTCTTTGTAAGGATGTGGAAGCAAAGCTCCTTGGACAATCCTGTGGCTTCTACCAGGTTTGGTACTGAAACCTCATAATTGTATTCTCCTGCACTTGTGAGTGCGATACTGCTGACTACCTCCTTTGGGAGGCCAGTCTGGAGATGATAGGCGAGCATTCTTGCATACCCTTTTGGGTCTTCTGTGTGCATTCGCGTGATATCTCTCCAGTAAATCAGCGGACTGGAGTCCCATAGTCCTGTTAGGACACCTTGGTACATCGCCTTGCCATTTTTGGCAGTCATACGAAGTTTCGCACCTTCGGCGTGACCTTGCCGAAATATCATGGTTGATAGTTCATGGGCTGTTGGATCTGAGATGCGTACTCCGTTTATGTAGACATAAGATGGTTGCTTCTCATGTCTGCCTACCCTGCGTTCACCGTGGTCGGTGCGTCTCGCCGCCTGTTGGCGGGTCTCAGGGGAATCCATCTCCTCGTGAGGATGGCGATTGCGATGCGCCGACACCGCCCTTGGTAGGGCATGTCCCCTGTTCGAATTGAAGTTCGATCTCGTACTCATCTCTGAGAAAGAACGAACAAAAACAAAAAAAAACTGTTGTCGCTGTGAAAGCTGTGGTTGTGCGGTTCGAAGCTGATATGGCTGCAGAAGAAACAAAATATATTTCGCTCATGAACATGCATGCACAACGAAACTTGCAACATGCAGACACAAATTTTCTTTTAGACGAAAAACAGTCTAAAAAGAAAATCTCGCACAAGGTTGTGCATTTCATGAGCTTAATCACCACCATGTTCCTTGGCAATAAAATATTTTATAGATCTCTGTTGAGATGTCGATTCCAAGGAAAGCCACCGCTGTTGCGGCATTTTTCACGTGATCAATCATCCAACGAACTGTAAAAGCCTTATGCTGCAGCAACTCTCGAAATGGTGGATGTATATCTGTTTCTGGAAGATTCCCTGTCTCAAGAGCCTTGATAAGTTCATCATGCTGGGCTGAATGTTTCGTAAGAGCATCAGCAAGACAGTACTTCGAGCTGACGTGGGCCAAGTCATCTAAAGATCCAGAGTTGGACTCCTTCCGAAGCATTTGAATAAGATGATGTGTTTCCTTTTGCTCCGGCAGATGAGTTGTGCCAGCAGTTGTGACTAAGTTATTTGCGTCTGTTCTTATGTGAATGGGGACTGTCTCTGATGAGAGATCTGCCCAGAGTCCCTTAAGGAATAGACAGGTACCAAAACAACGCATGAGTGCGTTCAACTCTGCCACTGTGGTGGACATTGTTGTGGTTGTAATCTTGTGAGATTCGTAATCAACCAAGCTGCCTCTTGAGGATGTTTCCTTTATAGAGGATTCTGAGAAATCATTCTTCTTGGAAGAAGCTGCGGCGGCCGATTGTTTCATGCCCTTAAGCTTCGGATTGCGGTCTTCCGCAAGGAAAATGACATGAGCTCTCTGTGAGGATTTGTCATCATTGTTCCTGTAGGAAGCATCAGGGTAACCTAGGATTCGAAGATTTCCTTTTGACGGCCAAAAACGCAACTCTACCTCAGTGGCCTTGAGAATGCGAACAAGTTTGTTCAATTCTCTTATGTCACCAATTGTTGGCTTGGCAGCCTTGCTTGCGCACCTGCTAAAACGGAAACAAATGCGTGCTTGTGTGCGGCTCTGGAGCCAATTGATTTGTCCAAGAACACTTCGGTGCGCAGTATGTTGCTGTGGTGCGCACGGCTGCTCATTTTTGAGCTTTTTGTCAAAGACAATCTCTTCCAAGGCCTCTACAGCGAGATTCTGGTTTACCGATATATGGGCCGGCACAGATGCTGTTGCATCCTTCCAGACCAGTCTCTGTCCTACAAACATAATATCGTTTGTATCTTCTGAACCTACGGCAAACTCCTTTTTGATCGAGTCAATCACGGCCTTACGAAAGGTGTCGTCACCGGCCATGCACAAATCGTCAACGTGCAAACAGACTACTCCATGAACTTCTCTACCCTTGGCATTGTTACCTGCTATGGGATCAAGAAGATAGTCTATTGCAGATTCCATAGACTTAGGTTGTGACTTCTTCAGTTCCGCCTCTGCTGTAGCAGTTTTCTTGCCATACAGAACATATGTGCAACGGTCTGCTCGGGTTGGAACTAGACCGTAAGACAAGAGAGCCTTGTCTAGTAAGACAAGAGAGCCTTGTCTAGGATGTTCCACCACCTGCGAGGTGCATCGTTAAGTCCATATGCGGGTTTCTTCATCCTCGCAGCTATGTAGGGAGGGTAACCTGCCTCAGGTGGAATTTGGCAGATGATATCACGAGATTCATCATAAGCCTCACCTTGGAGAAAGGCGGTCTTAAGGTCAATATGGGTAAGACTCCACAGCTTGTTAGCTGCTAGTTGTATTGCCAAACGGAAACCTGGACGACTAGCGGCAGGACTATCAGTCTGCTGAACGTCCTTTTGACGGTCTTGGAAACCTCTCAAGACCCATCGGGCCTTGCATTTTAGGAAGTTTCCGTCCTTGTCTCTTTTTAGAATTAGGACCCATCGACCTGTCACATAATTTCGGATGTTTCCGAGCTTGCGAGTATCAACAAGTTCAAAGACATCATTCTCCAGCCAACTTTGATACTCAGCTGCCTTTGCTTCATCGAACTGCTTCTTCAACTCTCGCTTCTCCTTGGCTGTCGCCTCCTGTCGTTGTGCCTTCTGAGTGAGGTGTGATGAATCCTTGCAAGGACTCACAGATAAGGCCTTGTCCTCTTCTGTCAAGAGATCATATTCCTCACGAATATCGGATCGATTCGTTCTGGAGGGCCGGTACCGTGTTCGGTCCAATCTCACTCTTGACGTTACCTCTCTGATATCCACAGGGCTGCCGCTCATATAACGAGGCATGGAGAATGGTCCTGTGTTGCTACACAGTTTCTGTTCTTCTGTGAGCAAGATCCAGTCCTTCTCATCAACGACGAGATCTCCTTCCTCATCAGAGTAATACCTTGTGTCTTCAGACTCAGCATCACTCTCAGGTTCAGGTGAACCTGAGGAGTGAGGAAGGGCAGACGGCTTCAGATGACTCTTCTTCCTCTTGTTGCAAGGGAAGAATGGGTCCTGGTTGCTGCGGTGCCGCCTTCGGTTTAGGCTTCGGAGTCGGCACCTGTGGAGGTGATTTCTGCTTGTGCGGCGAAATCTTCCTTTCCGATGAAGACCTTGGCGACACATCACCCCCCAGACGCCGAGGAGACGGCTGGCGAGGAGGCGGATGCACGCGAGGCTTGGCCCGAGCAGGAGCCACGGGCTCATCGGATGATACTGCCGGAAGTCGCGGTGGAGGTACGGGTGTAGGAGGACGCGACGGAGGAGTGCCCGGAGGCATAGGTTGATCGGGCTCCGGCATAGAGGCATCATCAGACGTCACACGAGTCCGATTGGTACTCATCGGCTCGGACGGGTCTGAAGGTGACACTTCCGCATCAGACATAATGACGTCTGGCGGCGGACGGACTGACGGCGACGGTTTGCCACCAGTCATTTGGAACAGCACCCCCGAGAATGTGGATGGGTGCATTTTGTCCCAAGACACCTGATGCGGCATGCAGCAGGTAATGGTCTGACTGGGACGTTTCTTGTTCCAGAAAACAAGAACTCCATCAGTCACACTGGTGAGTGTCTTGACTGAACCAAAAGTGCCTCTGTAAAGAGTGCATTGTTCAAACCCGGATCCCGGTAAAAGTGTAGATCCAAAATGAGTAATATCTGACACCAATGCATCAAGGGGCGGCGATGGCTTGGAATGATGCAGTGGCAACTCAGTTTTACTCGAGAGGGAATTCACTTTGGTCACAAGTGATCGTATTTTGAGATCTTGCAGTAATTTAGAATCCTTGAGAGGATTGACTGTAAGCAATGAGTACTCCTGATCGAGTAATTCACACAGTCCGTGGAGACATTCGTCCCCAGAATACTGCAAGATGTCCGATGCGATGCATACGAATCGCGACGCAGAAACCTTGCCATACATGAGGCAAAGGTTTCGCAAAATTCATACGGATACACCTGCGACAACTTAGTTTTGAGACCGTAGCCTTGAATACCTGAATCACTCTTTGGAGAGGAGGTTGGAGACTTTGGCCTTTGATAGTTCCTGTGAATTGGTGTTAATACCTGCTGTGGCAGGTTGTGCATGAAGATCGTTGACGATGATTCGTAGTATCCTTTTGGATCTTGCATGCCATAAGCCTGTAGATTGCATACCTCATAGCTAACCTTTTGGTTAGAGAACATGCGTTTTGCCTTTGGTGTAGACCGGAGCTTGCTATAGTAGGGATTCTCGAGGACAAAATAGCGTCCGAGTTTCATTTGGTGATCTGCTATCGATTCACAGAACTTGAGGATAGCAAGTCTCTTGCTAGTTCCTTTCTTCCACTGAGAATACCCGCTAGACCATTGGGAATGGTCCGGAGACATTACAGTGATAGTAGGCTCTTGTTCCTTGATGATTCTCAAAAGTTTTGAACGACCCTGGGGCTGTTTCAGATCTAAGCCACTGCGCAAATCTATGGGCTGTCCTACTCTCAGTCCTGCGAGGGCAGCCTTGTGACTCATACGCGGTGATCCTCCATAGAGTTCAAGGAAATCAATTTTTCCTGTACTGGTCACCTGCCAGTGACATTCATGATGAGGAACCGACAGATCTGCTGAAGTGAGAGATGCATCAAAGGTTACCATACAGCTGGCGTGGTCAGAGCCTTCAGATGATAATGTCTCCTCTTCTGGTGCCAGAGGAATCTCAACATCAGATGTGATGTCATAGTTTTTCCTCAGTTTTGAGATATTCACGCGAACAATGCGTGATCCAAGATCAACACCTACCATGGAACCTCCGAGTTCGGAGATTACCTTTCCTTTTAGCCAAGATCCATGTTTGGATCCAGTTGATCCAATTTTGGATTTGTCCTCAGACCAATAATAAACTTTGTCTCCTAGAGAGAAGGGTCCTTCGGACATTGACAGTCGAGACGCAAGGTCTCTTCGGAGATCATCAGATTGTCGTGCTTCTTGATAGGCCTTGTTGGCAAGTTCCCTAATGGCTCTTGCGGTGACCTCAGTATCAGTAGGGTTACCTGTCAACTGATTGGGATCTGAGTTCTCGGGTGTGATAACATCTCGAGGACGTCTACCGAATGCCATTTCCAGAGGAGTGACTCCTCCATAAGTAATTGAGGAATTTCTTGCCAGACAGGCCTGCCGCACTAGATTACCATATTTCATAGTGATCCCATTATACTGTGGGTCACCATCCTTAAGAATCTGAAGTATGATTTTGATCTGATGTTTCAACAACCGTACAGCTGCCTCGGCCCTGTTAGGCCATGGAGTTCCAGGGCCTGTTGCCACAGGCTTGATGTTCTGCCGATTATAATAGGCCTCCATTTGTGGAGTCATAAAGGCCTGATCTCCAACAACAACCTTTGGGTTGATCTGACATTTCTCAAAATACTCATTCATATTTGCCATTGTAGTATGTTCCTCCTTGTCTTGCACAACTTCGGAGGTCAAAAGATTTGTCGCTCCATCGTAAAGAATGAGAAATACGAGACGGCTAGCCTTGCCAGGAATTGGCAACTCTCCATGATCTACAAAAGTTAGATCACCGAAGGTTTCTGATCTCAGACCAGAGACTTTTGCTCTCGAAGGAGCTCGTTTGTGTTCCTGGCAAGTAGAACATTTCTTGACCAGTTGGTCGTAGAGTTCATATATCTCCTTTGGGATCTGAAGAGCTTTCGTTCTTCTTTTGAACTGATCCAAATTCATGTGACGATGCTTCAGATGAAGCTTGTAAAGCTCCACAGGGTCCTTGGGCTTCTCATGAACCCTACGCAGAGCTATCGGAAGAGATGGGGATGGTTCCGGAACAAGCTCTTCTTCATGGAGTCGCTCACCTGATGGTGAATCTGTCCAAGGAGAGGGGTGTTCTCTTGACTCAAGTGGTCTTACCTCCGTCCCGTTATCAGCTCCTGGGACTAGAGATTTTTCCTCCACTGGAGGTTTAACTGCATACCTGCGACCCTTCAAAAGATTCTTGAGACCCTTTGGGGTCTTCACCTTTCCTGGTGGAAGCTCAAGTTTCTCTTCGGATGAATGTTCGGGTGCTCCCGAGACTTCAGGCGGTTTGTCTTTTGATCCTGAGGAAGGTTCCGATGGTTCGTCAGGTTCAGGAGCGTCACCAGATGGTTCTGGTGGTTCAGATCTCCTTGCAGATGATTCTGCTGGATCTAATGGAAGTACCATCTTCTTACCCGGAATACCTCTTGGTTCAGGGTCAGATGCTCCCTCAGGTGCTTTGTCGCAACCTTTCTTGAAAGTGTGAGGCTTTTTCTGTCCTGCACATGCCGGACAGCGACCTTCTGGAATTCTCTTATAAGATCGCCTTTCCTCCTTTGGCTTCTTCGACCCTAAAGCAGTTTCTGTCGCCTGAAACGACGACCCTGACTTAGAAAGATACTTCCTGGTGGAAGTAAAGCTCAGGAGGTCCAATACCAAGTGATTATTGGTGCTTATTGGGAGAGGAGTCTTATTAAGGCCAAAAGCTTCACACGTAGCGAGGTCTGCTGTGGGACTGCACTCAAGGGTCATCCGAAGATTCCTCATTTGCTCAGTGGAGAACAAAATGGGAACTCGACCCTGGTCAAGCACTTCTATGGTTGTATCTCTCCTAGGTGTCTTATTGAACCAGAGAGTAACTCGCTCCTTGATAAGAGCTGTTTCACTATCTGCAAAAGAGAACGTCGTGTTCGAAGGAGAGAAGGTGAAATCAATCATGCCTGGAGCATGTTGTTTGATGGCCTTGATAAGCCAGTTAACCGCATAGCGGGATCCCATGGCCCTTGTACAACCTGAGTCAAGAATGACAAAGGTAGGGCTTCGATCAAGATTGATCCGCTCTGTAAGAGCAGATAGAACGGTGTGCTGCAACGGGAACACTGCTGTTGCAGTTTCCACACCTAGCCCCCGACATTCTTCCCGTGTCAAGGGCACATAACTCTCTGAGGAGTTGTACACGGTTTCATGGTGCGCGCTCGGATCTGTGCCTCTTCCATTTGATCCTTTGTTTGTTCTTCTCTTCTTTTTCCGTGCTTTTCTCTTAACGGCATGCGAGTAATACGTATACGACGTATTTTCATCATAAGCGGCATAATTCCAACCTGATTCAGTATAATAACTGTCTTCATACCATGAATCCCAGCCCGGTGCGGTAGAACTTTCACAGGCCTGTGGAGATCCTACTTGGTCTCCATGTGAGGAGGCAGACTTGGCTGCATCCTTACCCTTGCCCTTGGCCTTCGCGCCTTTAAAAGAGCTTCCTTTGTCTCCTTTGTCTTTTCCTTTTCCTTTGCCTTTTCCACCTTTTCCTTTTTCCTTTCCTTTTCCTTTACCGAAATAGCTGGAATCGGTTGGATCGTGTTCTGCCTGGTTGGCTCTCCCTTTTCCGCGGTATGACCTGAAACGGCCACGCCCCTTGCGCTTGCCACCCTTTGCTCTTCCCGGTGATCCGGGACGCATCTTTGGTCTTCTTCCCTTCTTGAATCTCCTCGCAATGAAGGTCTCATGATCATCGACTGTCCAAAAGACAGTCTCATCCTCAGCGGCAAGGAAGCCTTCCTCGAGGGTGTCTTCATCTTGGAGCCAGAAACCATCTGCTCCATCATATTCACCTTGGTCGAGGATGAGGAAGTTTCGACCTCCGCGTTTGCGGCGTTGGTCTCTCCGTCCGTGCCTGTCCTTCTTGTGAGAAGTGTGCCAGAATATTGGGATCCTGCAGACCAGTTCTGGTCGTCGAAAACTGATCGAACATGGTCTGTCGTACCACAGGGTACGTGTAGGTTTCAATTCGGTACCCCTGGTTGGTCAGGGCTGACACCAACCTCTCACGTTGTGTTTCATTCAGGTCGGACTGCACTAGGAACAGGAGAGCTAGGAGATTATCATTCAATGGAAACGCTCTTCGATGATTATCAAGGCGTTCCTTGTTCCACGTCTCAAAGTATCGTGCGGCGTACTGTTCCGTTTCGTTTGGGTCCTGTATGCGTACGAAGGTTGCATCTGCTTGTACGGCAGCAAGAAATTCTGGGTTGGCATCTTCCAAGGTTACCTCTGGTAAGAGGTCCATCCAAGAGTTTCTCAAACGCTGCAGTACGATCTCAAACTTAGCAATCCAGGTGACAAAGTCCTGGTTTCCCTTCCACGCCTTAAACAGGCCAAGGAACCGCCACAGGAAAACATACTGTTCTGCTTTCACGAAGAATGGACGCATTTTCTTCTTGAAGTAATCTACTCCATCTGGGGCTGCAAGCCTTTCTCTGTTCAAAGATTCCTTTTGCACTGCGGCCAATCCGGAGAGCCTTGTCTTGAGAGACGGACCTCTTTTCACGTCGTCCAGCGTTGTTATGTCGCACCAGTCGTCAATCAACTGTTCATACTCAAACCACGAAGTGGTGCCATCATAGGCAGGCGCGATTTTGGGCGTTATGCCTAGATGTGCCAGCATGCGATCAGATGATGCATATGACTGTGCTACATACGTAGCTGGACCTTGAGAGGTCTCCTCTTCTTCGTATCCCCCGGAGGATTGGGAGCTGTCGTCCCTTCGCTATGCGAGGTTGACATGGTGCTGCCTCAGCCCGCTTTGTTAAGCGATTGGCTGAACGCCAACCGCTGTTGCGGTGCTATGTGAGGCGGGCGGCCCTTCCGGGCTCCGCTACCAGAAAACTGAGCCGATACACCCCTTTAGGATTACTCCTGTGGGAATGTATGACCAGTTAAGTCCCGTGGGATCTAAGGCAACGCCCAGCACACGGACAGCAAGTGTTTTGTTCTGCTACGCAGAGAGAGCTTTGCGTCAAGTCGGTAAAACCACTTCAGCCAATGAGCAACGGACATATATACATGTGAGCATGCAGCCATGCCATTGCTGAAAGTACCTACCCCTTTGGGAGTTTAGGCAAAGAGTCCCCCCCTTGTTTGCCTAAACTCAAAGGGGTAGGTACTTTCAGCCGTGGTTCTACCGACTTGACACAAGCTGTCTCTGCGTAGCAGAACAAAACAATTGCTGTCCGTGTGCAGGGCGTTGCCTTAGATCCCACGGGACATAACTGGTCTATACACTCCCACAGGAGTAATCCTAAAGGGGTGTATCGGCTCAGTTTTCTGGTAGCGGAGCCCGGAAGGGCCGCCCGCCTCACATAGCACCGCAACAGCGGTTGGCGTCCAGCCAATCGCTTATCAAAGCGGGCTGAGGCAGCACCATGTCGACCTCGCATAGCGAAGGGGACGACAGCTCCCAATCCTCCGGGGGATACTCAGGAGAAGAGACCTCACAAGGTCCAGCGACTTATCTGGCACAGTCATATGCCTCATCTGACCGCATGCTCGCACATCTAGGCATAACGCCCAAAATAGCCCCTGCCTATGATGGCACCACTTCGTGGTTTGAGTATGAACAGCTGATTGACGACTGGTGCGACATAACAACGCTGGATGAAGGCAAAAGAGGTCCGTCTCTCAAGACGAGGCTCTCCGGATTGGCCGCAGTGCAAAAAGAATCGTTGAACCCAGAAAGGCTTGCAGCCCATGATGGAGTAGATTACTTCAAGAAGAAAATGCGTCCATTCTTTGTCAAGGGAGAAGAATATGTTTTCCTGTGGCGGTTCCTTGGACTGTTCAAGGCATGGAAGGGAAACCAGGACTTTGTCACCTGGATTGCGAAGTTTGAGATCGTACTGCAGCGTTTGAGAAACTCTTGGATGGACCTCTTACCAGAGGTAACCCTGGAAGATGCCAACCCAGAATTTCTTGCTGCCGTACAAGCAGATGCAACCTTCGTACGCATACAGGACCCAAACGAAAGGGAACAGTACGCCGCACGATACTTTGAGACGTGGAACAAGGAACGCCTTGATAATCATCGAAGAGCGTTTCCATTAAATGATAATCTCCTAGCTCTCCTGTTCCTAGTGCAGTCCGACCTGAATGAAACACAACGTGAGAGGTTGGTGTCAGCTTTGACCAACCAAGGGTTCCGAATTGAGACCTACACGTACCCTGTGGTACGACAGACCATGTTCGATCAGTTTTCGACGACCAGAACTGGTCTGCAGGATCCCAATATTCGGCACACTTCTCACAAGAAGGACAGGCACGGACGGAGAGACCAGCGCGGCAAACGCGGAGGTCGGAATTTCCTCATCCTCGACCAAGGTGAATACGAAGGAGCAGATGGATTGTGGCTCCAAGACGAAGACACACTTGAGGAAGGCTTCGTTGCCGCTGAGGATGAGACTGTCTTTTGGACAGTTGATGACAATGAGACCTTCATCGCAAGGAGATTCAAGAAAGGAAAAAGACCTAGAATGCGTCCCGGATCTCCGGGAAGAGCAAAGGGTGGCAAGCGCAAAGGACGTGGCCGTTTGAGGTCATACCGCGGAAAAGGGAGAGCCAACCAGGCAGAACACGATCCAACCGATTCCAGCTATTTCGGTAAAGGAAAAGGAAAGGAAAAAGGAAAAGGTGGAAAAGGCAAAGGAAAAGGAAAAGACAAAGGAGACAAAGGAAGCTCTTTTAAAGGCGCGAAGGCCAAGGGCAAGGGTAAGGATGCAGCCAAGTCTGCCTCCTCACATGGAGACCAAGTAGGATCTCCACAGGCCTGTGAAAGTTCTACCGCACCGGGCTGGGATTCATGGTATGAAGACAGTTATTATACTGAATCAGGTTGGAATTATGCCGCTTATGATGAAAATACGTCGTATACGTATTACTCGCATGCCGTTAAGAGAAAAGCACGGAAAAAGAAGAGAAGAACAAACAAAGGATCAAATGGAAGAGGCACAGATCCGAGCGCGCACCATGAAACCGTGTACAACTCCTCAGAGAGTTATGTGCCCTTGACACGGGAAGAATGTCGGGGGCTAGGTGTGGAAACTGCAACAGCAGTGTTCCCGTTGCAGCACACCGTTCTATCTGCTCTTACAGAGCGGATCAATCTTGATCGAAGCCCTACCTTTGTCATTCTTGACTCAGGTTGTACAAGGGCCATGGGATCCCGCTATGCGATAAATCGGCTTATCAAGGCCGTCAAGCAACGTGCCCCAGGCATGATTGAGTTCACATTTTCACCTTCGAACACTAACACGAAGTTCTCCTTTGCAGACAGCGAAACTGCTCTTATCAAGGAGCGAGTGACTCTCTGGTTCAATACAACGCCAAGGAGAGACACAACAATAGAAGTGCTTGATCAGGGTCGAGTTCCCATTCTGTTCTCCATTGAACAGATGAGAAATCTTCGAATGACCCTCGAGTGCAGTCCCACAGCAGACCTAGCAACGTGTGAAGCTTTTGGCCTGAATAAGACTCCTCTTCCTGTGAGTACCAATAACCACCTGGTTTTGGACCTCCTGAGCTTCACTTCCACAAGGAAGTATCTATCCAAGTCAGGGTCGTCTTTTCAGGCGACCGAAACGGCTTTAGGAGCGAAGAAGCCAAAGGAAGAGAGGAGATCCTACAAGAGGATTCCTGAAGGTCGTTGTCCAGCCTAAGCAGGACAGAAAAAGCACCATGCCTTTCTGAAGGGTTGCGATAAGGCACCTGAAGGTGCCCCTGATCCTGAACCTAGAGGTATTCCTGGAAGGAAAAAGGCACTTCCATCAGATCCAGCAGAATCATCTGCCCCGAACCACCAGAATCATCTGGTGTGCTTCCTGAATCGTCCGAACCATCGGAACCCTCATCAGGATCCAAGGATAAACCACCTGAAGTTTCGGGACCACCCGATCGTTCTGAAGAGAGACCTGAGCTTCCTCCAGGAAGAGTGAAGACCCCAAGGGGTCTCAAGAATCTTCTCAAGGATCGTAGGTATGTCGCTAAACCTCCAGTGGAAGAAAAATCTTAAGTCCCAGGAGCTGACAATGGGACGAAGGTAAGACCACTTGAGTCAAGTGAATACCCGGCTCCTCGGACAGATTCACCATCAGGTGAGCGACTCCACGAAGAAGAGCCTGTTCTGGAGCCAGCTCCCTCTCTTCCTATAGCTCTCCGTAGGATTCATGAGAAGCTCAAGGGCCCTGTAGAACTCTACAAACTTCATCTGAAGCACAGACACATGAATCTGGATCAGTTTAAGAGGAGAACTAAGGCTCTTCAGATTCCAAAAGAAATATACGAACTCTATGACCAACTGGTCAAGAAATGTTCTACGTGCCAGGAACACAAACGAGCTCCCTCGAGAGCGAAGATCTCCGGTATAAGATTTCAAACCTTCGGTGACCTAACTTTCGTAGATCACGGAGAGTTGACGATTCCTGGCAAGGCTAGCCGCCTCATATTTCTCATTCTCTACGATGGAGCGACAAACTTGTTGACCTCCGAAGTTGTACAAGACAAGGAGGAACACACGACAATGTCGTGTATGAATGAGTATTTCGAAAAATATCAGATCAACCCAAAGGTTGTTGTTGGAGATCAGGCTGTTATGACTCCACAAATGGAGGCCTATTATAATCGACAAAACATCAAGCCTGTAGCAACAGGTCCAGGCACTCCATGGCCCAATCGGGCCGAGGCTGTCGTACGCTTGTTGAAACATCAGATAAAGATCATACTTCAGACTCTAAAGGATGGTGATCCCCAGTTTAATGGGATCACTATGAAGTATGGTAACTTAGTGCGTCAGGCATGTTTGGCAAGAAATTCCTCAGTCACTTATGGAGGAGTGACTCCTTTAGAGATGGCTTTCGGTAGACGTCCTAGAGATGTTATTACACCTGAGAACTCTGATCCCAATCAGTTGACAGGTAACCCTACGGATGCAGAGGTTACCGCAAGAGCCATAAGGGAACTTGCAAACAAGGCCTACCAAGAGGCACGCCAATCTGATGATCTCAGAAGAGACCTTGCGTCTCGGCTGTCAATGTCTGAAGGACCTTTCTCTCTAGGAGATAAGGTCTACTACTGGTTTGTAGATACATCCAAAATTGGATCAACCGGGTCAAGACAAGGATCTTGGCTAAAGGGAAAGGTAATCTCCGAACTCGGAGGTTCTATGGTAGGTGTTGATCTTGGATCATGCATTGTTCGAGTGAATATCTCAAAACTGAGAAAGAACCATGATGTCACATCAGACGTCGAGATTCCTCTTGCACCTGATGAGGAGACATTGATGTCAGAAGGCTCTGACCATGCAAGCTGTATGGTAACCTTTGATGCGTCTCTCACGTCCGCAGATCTTACGGTTCCTCACCATGAATGTCACTGGCAGGTGACCAGCACGAGAAAGATTGATTTCCTTGAACTCTATGGAGGTTCACCTCGCATGAGTCACAAGGCTGCTCTCTCAGAACTGAGAGTAGGCCAGCCCATAGATCTGCGCAGTGGTTTAGATCTTGAACAACCTCAGGGTCGCTCAAAACTGCTAAGAATCATCAAGGAACAGGAGCCTACCATCATTGTAATGTCTCCAGACCATTCCCAATGGTTCAGTTGGTACTAGCAAAAGACTTGCTATCCTCAAGTTTTGTGAATCGATTGCAGATCATCAAATGAAGCTCGGACGATATTTTGTCCTTGAGAATCCCTACTACAGTAGACTCTGGTCAACACCAGAGGCAAAACGCATGTTCTCTAACCAAAAGGTTAGCTATGAGGTATGCAATTTGCAGGCCTACGGCATGCAAGATCCAAAAGGATACTATCAGTCCGACTCATCGATCTTCATGCACAACCTGCCACAGCAGGTACTAACACCTATTCGTAGAAATTATCAAAAGCCTAAATCTCCAGACTCCTCTCCAAGGAGTGACTCAGGTATTCAAGGCTACGGACTTAAAACCAAACTGTCACAAGTGTATCCCTATGAGTTCTGCGAGACCTTTGCCTCTTGCCTGGCAAAGTTTCTGCACCGTGAATCATATGCCTCGCACTTGTCCTTGCTTACGGATATCCTGCAGTACTCTGGAGACGAGTGTCTCCAAGGTCTGGGTGAGTTACTCGATCAGGAGTACTCACTGTTAACCGTCAATCCTCTCAAGGATTCAAAATTGCTGCAGGATCCCAAAATTAGATCACTTGTGACACGAGTGAACTCGCTATCCAGCAAAACTGAAATGCCACTGCATCATACCAAACCATCGCCGTCCCTTGATGCATTGGTATCAGATATCTCACATCTCCGATCGAGACTTTTGCCAGGATCCGGATTTGAAAATGTACTCTATACAGAGGCACATTTGGTTCCGTGAAGGCACTTACAAGTGTGACCGATGGAGTTCTTGCCTTCTGGAACAAGAAACGCCCCAGTCAGACTATTACCTGCTGCTTTCCACATCAGGTTTCATGGGACAAAATGCACCCATCAACCTTCTCGGGGGTGCTGATCCAAATGACTGGTGGAAAGTCTTCGCCGTCGGTCCGTCCGCCACCGGACGTTATAATGCCTGATGCGGAGGTGTCGCCTTCAGACCCATCCGAGCCGATGAGTACGAATAGGTCTCGTGTGACATCTGACGATGCCTCTATGCCGGAACCCGATCATCCCATGCCTCCGGGCACTCCTCCATCACGTCCTCCTCCACCCTTACCTCCACCTCGTCTTCCGGCGGTGTCCTCCGATGAGCCCGTGGCTCCTGCTCGGGCCAAGCCCGTGCATCCGCCTCCTCGCGAGCCGTCTCCTCGGCGTCTGGGGGGTGATGTGCCGCCAAGGTTTTCATCGGAAAGCAAAGTTTCGCCACATAAGCAAAAATCACCTCCACAGGTGCCGACTCCGAAGCCTAAACCGAAGGCGGCACCACAACAATCTGGACCTATTCTTCCCTTACAGGATGAAGGAGAAGAGTCCTCTGAAGAGTTGGTGCCAGATGATCCTGGACAACCGTCCGCCCTTCCTCACTCCTCAGGCTCACCGGAGCCTGAAAGTGATGCTGAGCCCGATGACACAAGGCATTACTCTGATGAGGAAGGTGATCTTGTTGTTGACAAAAAGGACTGGATATTGCTTACTGAAGAGCAAAAGTTGTGTAGCAATACAGGATCATTCTGTGTGCCTCGTTATATGAGCGGCAGTCCTGTGGACATCAGAGAGGTAACATCAAGAGTGAGATCTGACTGAACACGCATCCATCATGCTCCGTAGCCATTTTGGCTCAAGCTTTCGGCTTGGAGTTGGATCTGTGATCCAAAAAGTTTTTGTAGAGTAGCTTGTAGTGCTCCGCAGCAGTGGGGGTCGTCAGCGACGTCCTTCCACTCCTCTTTTTATAACTGTCAGTGGCAGTTATGGTTGACCAAGCAGCCCGCAATTACGCGGCTGAGTCGCCAGAGGCGCCGTACCCTAGAAGGGACGGTCGAGAGAATCAGTTGGCAGCGCCACAATGCCTGCAACGCGTGCGACAGTGTCGTTCCTGTCTCCGTTTTTTGCAGTGCAATCCAATTTTCGTGCTAGAGCAGGCCATGCGTGAAGAGATGGCACAACAGGAGATAAGTTATCTCCTTTGGGCCATTAGCTGTGCCATGCGGGTAGACCCCGCGGTCGTCAGCGACGACCATGAATCTCTGAACCGCGCAGGGGAAGGGGAGTCCAAAGTTTGGCCTCCCTTTTACCCTTTCGCGCAGATGCAAGGGGAACAACCGGACACCTCAGGCAGTGCCTATCCGATGCACCGGTATACGATGTCGCAGCGCGACGTGCCTATGCGGCCAGCGGCCACACCTGGCTGGCCGTATACCGGCCTTTTTGACTGGCCCCCCAGTGGGGAGGAGGATAATGTGCCCAAACTCCAGTGGAGACTTAATTGGGTGGACGCCCTAGAGGGCCACGTGGCCACCAAGGTGGAAGCCAGCGGCTTCCATTGGCACCCAGAGGGTAAGGGCAAAGGCAAGGGCGGTTGGATCAAGATCCTCCCTTCGGAAAAGAAAAAGAAGAAGTCTCACAAAGTTGCCAGCGGCAGCACCGACCCTACCGCCTCGTCCAGCACCGCTCTGCCGACAGCGTCGGCATCGGCCTCGGACCCTCCCTTACCGCCGCCAGCGGCCGCTCCTGCTAAGCCCGCTGCGGCCACAACAGGCAGCCCGCCCGCAGCCGAAGCTGCCGACGTCGCTCCGCCAGAGGCGGAGCCTGCCATTGAAGTTATCGATACTGACAGTGATCAGAACTCGGGAGACTCCGAGGTATCCCTGGCTAGCAGCCAGGCCGCAACGGCAGTGCCGTTTGCGCCCAACGCGAACACTGTGGTCGTGTCCCGACCGCAGCGTCGCAATCGCCAGCGAGGCTGGCAGTTCCAGCCTGGGGAAGACCCCCAAAATAACGATTGGCGCAACCTGGGGTCAGCGACCGACAACAGGTACCCTGGCCTCCGTGCGTTAGTAACGCACGCCAGGAGGGTTTCTCCGCAGTTGCACGTCACAGACGTGCACGAATGGCCCTATTGGGCACAACCCAACTCAGAGAGATGGGATAGGTACCCGGAGAGGCGAGGCGACCTCATGTGCTGCATGCACAGTGTGCTGACGAAGCCGGTTGCGTCGACCTGGACGAGCTCGACTTCAGCATAGAGGCAGCGCTCAGCTACAAAGCCACCAATACAGTGGTTCGTCGCCTGAACTCCCTCAGCAATTTTGTCCAGTGGGCAAACTGCCAAGACCCAGTGGTGGTGCCTTTCCCAGTGTCAGAGCGCGCCACCTGGCGATACATCCAGTGGATGATGAGAAATGGGAAAGGGGCTAGCAGCCCCTCGAGCCTGATTCAGAGTCTGAACTGGTGCTCGGGAGTTTTCGGTCTTTCCTTCGAGTCGGAGGTGACCAGCTCCCGTATCGTGGGCCTTTGTAAGAGCACGGAAGCCAGCGCGCCTCCGCCGAGACGGGCCCCCGCCCTTAAGGCCTCGGAGGTAGCTACCCTCGAGCGCATCGCGCTGTCTGGCTCTGTGTACGACAGTGTCGTGTCTGGGGGCTTGTTGTTCATGCTCTTTGCATGCGCCCGTGCCAGTGACGCGGCCCGAGTTGCCTCCTTTTCGGTTGAGCTTCCAGAGGACCCCTGCGCCACAGTGTGGATGCAGGCGAATGTTCACAAAGCGAAAACCGCCGTAGGGGCTAGAAGTCGTCTACTGCTCCCGCTGGTAGCCCCGGTGGTTTTCTTCGAAGAGTCGTGGGTGAGTCAGTGGCTCGCAAATCGAGAAAAGTTGGGCCTCAGCTCCAGCGGAGACATCCCGCTCGGGTCAGTGATCCCTGCCTTCACATCGGATGGTGATCTAGCGGATCGCCCGATGAATTCTCAAGAGATAACCTCCTGGCTGCGCAGCGCGCTGTCGAACGCCGGCTGCGAAGACGCAGAGCGCCTTAGCAGTCACAGTCTCAAAGCGACTTGCCTCACGTGGGCCTCGCAAGCTGGCGTCAACCTGGATCTGCGCAGGCTCCTCGCCCACCATGTGCACGACAGTGCTCGGAGCACCGAGACGTACAGCCGTAACGTGCTCATCCCCGCAGCGCGGGCTCTGGAGGAAGTTCTCATTGCCATCAGAGATGGCGACTTCCTTCCCGACCAGCCGCTCGGGAAACAATTCGCGCTGCCAAGCAGCCAGCTCAACCTGAGGCGAGAGAACCTTAGCAAGGTTTCTCACAGGAAAACCTCCTCTGGCTCGGCACCCCCAGTGGGGGTGGAAGCCCTGAAGGTTTCGCAGCAGCAGGAGCTCAGCGACACAGAGGACAGTGCCAGTGACACTGACAGAGAAGACGAGTTCGTCGCCGAGCCCGAGGTAGAGGAGCACCCTCGCCTCAGAAGGGAGGTGCAGTGCACTCTCCCGGACTGGGCCTTTTCGTGGTGTCATCTTGCCAGTGGCAAGCTCCACGCGAGTCGCGGTGAGCATGCCAAGAGGCTTCTCTGTGGTCGCTGTTTGAATGAAAAGTATAAGAGTTGCGAAGTTCGCGACCTGGCCCCGGGCCGACCGCACTGCAAGACTTGCTGGAGCAGCAAGTCTTTCGATGCAGAGTGAAAAGAGAGCGAGTTCATGCGCCTGTCTATCCTAGTAGGGTACCGCAGTCTGTACAGTGTGTGTGTCTCTCTCTCTCTGTTTTCTTCTCTTGCCCTGCAGGACAATGGCGAACCTCGTCGACAGTGTCGCGGAATTCTCCAGCAGAGCTGGACAACTCCTAGGAGCCGCCGAGTCGGCGAAGCTCCTTGCGGCAGACATCCGCACCTTCGGCACGCTCGCTTACAGCGTCGCCGACCAACCCGATCGCATCAGCGATGCGAAGTTTGAAGAACTCATCAAGAAGGTCTTCGGGGCGGCAGAGCCGACCTTAGGCACCAAGGCCGCAGCGCGGCGCCTGGCCTTCGAAAGCCTCACCTTCAGTATCCAGGATCTGAAGATGAGGGTCGAGGGTGACAGCGTCACCCCAAAGAGCCTGCCCCTGCACGAGCGCGAGGAGCGCCGAGCCGCGCAAGTTGCGCGCCTCAAGGGCGTCGTCATCGAAGGTGACTACGACCCCGCGAATAGCCTCGTGGACAAGGCCGCGCTCATGCTGCAGGACGGCATCGTCCGTTACATCCCGCCGTCGCAGTGCGTCAGCCGGGATGCAGAGATCGCCTCAGTGAGGCGTGACAAGGACTTCCTCTCCCTAGAGTCTGGGGAGATCACGGTAAAGAAAAAGGAGCACAGCGTGCACGTGGAGATCGGCAATGAGCTAAAGCTCACGCAGGCGCTGACGCGCCGAGGTCTCGCGCTCGACAGAGTCGGCGTGTTGGATTTCACAATTCACGAGAGACTCGTGAGACAGTTTTTCTCCGTCCTGAACCGGCCAGCGCCGCCGGGGATGGAACGCGGCAACAGCTGGCACGTAGTACGGGCCGACAAAGAACTGTGGACGCTGCTCGCGCGAGAGTGTCGCAAAGGGTGCAAACCGGACAAGGATGGTAAGAGGCCACTAGATTCTCTAGTAGAGAACATGTGGTCCGATCCGATTGTCACGCTGCACCTGCTCCCCTCGCCAGTGGCGGACAGGGGTCGCAAGGGCAAGGGCCGCAGCTCGGCGCGCAGCGAAGAAGACCGCAGTCGTAGCACGACCGGCAAAGGTAAGAAAGGCGGCAAGAAAGGCCGCGGAAAGGGCAAGGGCAAGCGCCACGAGAGCGCAGACCGCTCCAGGCCGCCGAGCATGCCTAAAGAGCTTCGCCACTTGAACAGTGTTTCAAAGTCCGGCAAGCGCCTCTGCTACGGCTTCAACCTGCAGTGCGGGTGCGACCTCGAGACCTCCGGCTCCCCCAAGCAGTGCGACAGGGGGTTGCACCAGTGCATGAGCTGCGGCAGCACCGACCACGGAGCCGCAGATTGCCCAAAGAACGCAGGGGCCGCCTGACTAGGCACCCTTGCACCGAGCGTGGCAGAGCCGCAACAGCCCTCAGCCATAGGGCCTGCAGCTCTTTTCCCAGCAGCGCTGGGCTCTTCCGCCACCGCTCCTCGCTCAGGGCAGAGCCCTGACCCTTTCGCCTCGGCACCGCCGCTGCACCCGCCTGCAACAAGTAAGCCAGAACGTGCCACCGCTGCGCCGTTGCACGACGCCGCGCCCGCGGTGAACGCCGAGCCCCCAGTGCTCCTCTTGTCCGAACAGCACAGCGTGCTGGCAGACAACGCTCGGAGCGTTCCTCTTCCCGAGTCGGCTTCGCAAGCGACCCCTCGGCCGCCGCTTTTTGTGGAAGTTTTCTGCGGCCTCGGTCGCCTTAGTAAGGCAGCCATCGAGAAAGGCTTCTCGAATGTCGCCGTGGATCACAGGACCAAGGCCAGAGGCCTCAAGGTCCTTCAGCTCGACCTTTGCACCCAGTTGGGTCGCAACTTGCTGAGAGCAGTGCTCTCACACCAAGATTTGAGATGGGTCCATTGGGCCCCGCCGTGCGGCACCTTTAGCAGAGCTAGAGAGATTCCCAGGCCGGGAGCTCCGGGCCCCTTGCGCAGCGAAGCGCGCCCAGCGGGCCTTAAAGGCCTCAAAGGAGCCGACGCCGCGCAAGTTCGCAGCGCGAACAGCCTAGTCGCTTTTATGGCACAGTGTTGCCACTCCCTGTCTCAGCGCGGCGTTTGCTGGTCCATAGAAAATCCAGCTCGTAGCCTCCTGTGGAGGATGCCCTGCCTCAGAGAGGCCTTGCAGTCAGCTCACAGAGTAGAGTTTGACGCGTGCATGTTCGGCAGCATGCGCCGCAAGCGTACCGCAATCCTCTCCAACTTGGATTGGTTCGCAGGTCTTAGCAGAGACTGCGACGGAGGCCACAAGCACCTGCCGTGGGGAAGAGCCTCAGTGGATGGTTCCACAGTGTGGTCCACATCCCTAGAAAGCGCCTACACTACTCATGCAGTTGAGTTCCGTCTGGGTCTCCCTCGCAGCCGACCAATGCGCAGCAGCACTCCAGGCAGCGCCTCTCAGTCGCAAGCGACTGCGTCGTCTGCGCTACGAGCCAGACTTCAGTGACAAAGTCACTCTCCAAGGCCCCGCAGGGCGGTGCTTTCGAGGCTGGAAGACCCCGCAGAAGCTTCCACAGTCGTGGACCTGCTTCCCAAAAGGCTCAAGGCTCATCCAGTGGATTGAAGCCTCCCAGAAAGCCATCATCGCCATCCCGCTGCAGCCTCTACACTGGGTGCGCAGAGCGCATCTGATCGATCACCCAGCCAGGGACATCGAGGCAGTGCCTCTATCCCTTAAGCGAGCCATTGCCGCCGAAGTCCACGAAGACACTGTCCTGCTGGCCAAGCGCCGCACGGTGGCATCGATGCATATCTCTCGAACTTGCACAGAGTGCCAAGCCCGCGAGACCGCGGTACGTTCGTCGATTGACGCTCAGGTGAACAGCGTCACCAAGCCTAAGCAAACAGTAGCTTTAGCAAAGCTTCTGACCGAAATCGACTTCCCGGACAAGACTTTGGCCCAGCAGGTGCGAGAAGGCTTTCCCCTGCTTGGCTGGATACAACCCAGTGGGTTGTGGCCAGTGCAGATTCTGCCCCCTTCTCTAGACGAGAAGTCACTACTGGAGAACGCCCAGAGCATCAGTATGCGAGGTGTTCGCAGCGCTCTGCGCCCCTCGCAGGACGGGATCTCGGACAGGGTCTGGGAAAGCACTATGGAGGAAGGCCAGCAGGGCTGGCTTTCTTTGGAAGACTTCTCGCCAGAGCAGCTGCACGAGACGATAGTATCGTCCCGCTTCGGCGTCGTTCAAAAGGGCAAAGTGCGCCCCATTGATAACTTCAAAAGCAGCTTCATTAACAGCTGCTGTGGGACCACAGAGAAGGTCCAAGTTGATAGCATCGACGAGCTTCTTGCAGTGTGCCTGGAGTGGCTTCGCCAAGGTGTTCCCGCAGAGCGGGCCCACCGCATTGTAGGCAGGACCTGGGACCTTAAGAGTGCCTACAAGCAGCTTGCAGTGCAGGCCGCACACAAGAAATTCGCGTGCATCGTCATGCTGGACCCACAGAGTGGGAAGGTGAAAATCGCCCACCTACATAGCATGCCTTTCGGCGCAGTGGCCGCCGTGCACGCTTTCCTCCGCTGCAGCGAAGCGCTCAAAGCCATCGGCCGCGAAAAGCTTGCTTTAGTCATGACAAGCTTCTTTGACGACTTCACCGTCCTTACGCGCAGCGCGCATTCAAAGCTCGTCACGTTGGTAGTGTCCAACCTTTTTCACAAGCTGGGTTGGCAAGTGGCCACGGAGCCCAAAAAGAACGCAGACTTCAGCGAAGTCTTTGACGTGCTAGGCGTGCGAGTGGACTTGTCCAAGCAGCACCTCGGAGAAATCTCAGTGAGCAACAAGCCAACCCGTGCAGCAGAGCTGGGGTTGGTCCTCAGCGAGGCCCTCGCCCGCGGCAGCATGTCCCCCTTGGAAGCGCAGAGCCTGCGCGGCAGGCTCATTTTCGCTGAGCAGCAAGCCTGGGGTCGTAACACTCGCATGGCAGTGATCTGCGTAGGCGACGTCCTTGGGGATGGACCAGAGCAAGTCCCCCTAACAGAGCAGCAATGCCAAGCCATGGCGTTCCTGCTGCAAAGAGTCGTGCACGGACCGCCCAGGACAGTGTCCATCCATGCACGCCGCAAAGTGCACCTGTACATCGACGGGGCCTGCGAGTGGGAGACCCCGAGACTCGTGCCCAAGTGTGGCCTCGGAGCAGTGCTCATCGGAGAAGGCATCGCCTTCACCTGGGGGCTGCAGATCAGCAGCCAAGTCACAGCCCAGTGGGCCGCCAGAGCTCAGAAGCAGCAGCTCGTCTACGAGTGCGAGCTGTTGCCCTACCTGCTCAGCCTCCAAATGTGGGCTAAGCACATAGCAGGCAGCGACCTGTTCGTCTGGATAGACAACGACGCAGCGCGTACCTCCCTGCACAAGGCCTTCACACGCAAGGTGGAAGGAGCGGCGATAGTTTCGCAAGCGGTGGACTTCGAAGAATCCCTGCAGTGCAGGGCCGCTTTCTTTCGAGTCCCCACAGACAGCAATATAGCTGATGGCCCCAGCAGAGACTGGTGGGAAGAGACACAACGGCTTGGCGCAGAGCGCCAATTTTTGCCGCCCAACGCAGTGTCGTTGGCTTTGTCACTCGGCGCGGACTAGATGGGGGGTGAGTAAGGCTTCGAGTGCCTTCAAGGGGGGTGAACCAGTCGTTCGCCTTACCACCGACCAGCGGTCGAGTTTTGGTTTGAAATGCCAGTGGCATCGTTTCGACAGAGCCCGAAGATCGGGCCCGAACCGACCCCCCATGTCCGCTAGGAGAAAAAAGAGAGTGCTTTGCACAGGGTCCTCTCTGCAGCGCAGTTAGGGTTTCCCAAACGCGCGCTAACGGAAGTTTCGTTGGAAAATAAGCATCCATCATGCGTGCGTGAATGGGTTTTATTTTCCGCCGAAAGTGTAGACAAAGTTTGTCGAAAAAGGAAAACAGTGTTTTCACTTGTGTGTGAGTGACACTAGACAAACTTTGCCGTGCAGCTTTCGGCTTGGAGTTGGATCTGTGATCCAAAAAGTTTTTGTCCCACCCACCACACCCTGTATAGTATGCGGGGTCCGGGACACCGCTTCGGCAGCAGAGCTGCCAGGAGCAGCGCTCCTATGCTCTCTCCCGCGGAGAGATTTCAGCACAGAGTGCGTTTTTGTATATAGGCCGTAGGCCGTGCAAATGCAGAGTAGCACCTAGTAGCTGCAGTGACCCAGTAGGTCCTAGCATGTTTCACTTTATCTCCCCGTGGTACGGGTTATTCCCTAGTAGGGGGGGTGAACCAGTCGTTCGCCTTACCACCGACCAGCGGTCGAGTTTTGGTTTGAAATGCCAGTGGCATCGTTTCGACAGAGCCCGAAGATCGGGCCCGAACCGACCCCCCATGTCCGCTAGGAGAAAAAAGAGAGTGCTTTGCACAGGGTCCTCTCTGCAGCGCAGTTAGGGTTTCCCAAACGCGCGCTAACGGAAGTTTCGTTGGAAAATAAGGTATCAGCCCTCAAGAAGGAACCGATCCGATATTCGGGAAGAATACGATCTCTTGACAGAAGAGGATAAAGCCTTGTCTGTGAGTCCTCACAAGGATTCATCTAATCTTTCACAGGAGGCACAACGGAAGAGGCAACTGCAAAAAAGAAGCGAGAGCAGAAGAAGCAGTTCGATGAAGCAAAAGCAGCCGAGTATCAAAGTTGGTTAGATAATGATGTCTTTGAACTTGTCGATACTCGTAAACTCGGAAACATCCGAAGTTATGTGACAGGTCGATGGGTCCTGACTCTAAAAAGAGATAAGGACGGAAACTTCCTAAAATGCAAGGCCCGTTGGGTCCTGAGAGGTTTCCAAGACCGTCAGAAGGACATCCAGCAAACGGGTAGTCTTGCCGCAAGTCGTCCGGGCTTCCGCCTGGCGATTCAATTAGCAGTTAACAAGCTGTGGAACCTCACTCATATTGATCTTATAACAGATAGTTCAATTTTCCCCTATGTACAGAAACATACAGGAATCCAGTGTTTCACCGCAGGTCAAACCAAGGCTCAAGCACGGACCAACAGTGGAGCTTAGACGGGAAAAGAATCCGAAGCTCGTGCCGTGATTACAAGAAGTATACTGGTATAAGGGTTTAAACTTTCATGGTAGCGGAGCTGTTGGCAAAGGCCAGCAGCTGAACAAGCAGAGATCCAGGGAGATCAAGCAAAGATCAAAGGAAAGCGAGAAGTTACGGTTTATCCAAGAGCGTCTTGCTAAGGTTGAAAAGAAAGAAGAAGCGAGGAGTTACGGCAAAGCCAAGAACGCCTTGCAGTGGTGAAAAGAAAGCGTGGAAGTGAAAGACCTTGAGCCAGTTACATACAGACCTGCCAAAGTGTTGGAAAGATGGAGCAACAAGCACAGCAGCCTCAACAGCCTCAGCAGCCCCTGAATCCTCAACAAGGGCAGCAAGCGAGGTTCGAGCAGCTGATGAACAATTTAGGTCAAGCTACAGAAGCTATGGCAAGAGTTGCGCGGGGCACTGCGAACCAACAAGCACAATTGGCCACGGCCATGAGTGAACTAGCAAGAGCCCAAGCATCACCAAAGGCGGGCCCACCAGGGGACCGACCAGCCTCAGTAAGCTTTGACACAGGAGGAAAGATTCTCAAGCCACCAGAAGTGTTCAATCCTGCAACGATTGAAGAAGAAGTGTCGCAATGGAGCGATTGGGCGTTTACGTTCAAGAACTTCTTAGCGTTCATGGATCAAGGATTCCTGAGTGATTTGAAGACAGCAGAAGAAGAGAAAGCAGAGATAAGCTCAGAGGTGACCAACACATTCTTCAAGGGTGAAATAGCAAGAGTGAACAGAGGAACAAAGCTTTACTCAGTGTTAAGCAGCTATCTGAAGAACAGGCCTCTGAAAGTGCTGAGAAGTGTAAGCGGGATGAATGGATTTGAAGTGTGGAGAAAGTTGACGGCTGAACTAGAGCCGACGTCCCGTTCAAGGAGTCTAGCAATGGCTCAAGCATTGGTTGGATTCCCGGCCATGAGCAAAGGAGCATCGCTGATGGACAACGTCTTGACGTATGAAAAGCTCACATCAGAGTACGAGAAGATTTCAGGACTGAAGTACGACGACAACTTGAAGATCGGTACTCTGCTGAAAGGGATTCCACAACACCTCAAGCAGCATGTGATGGTTGATATCACTGATAAGACCACATATGAAGAGTTGAGAACAAAGTTGCTGCAATACGAAAGAAGCAATCAGACATGGTCAGCTGAAAACATCTTAGGATCGCTGAGTGTTCCAGACCCAACGTCACACTCAAGCAACAAGGCTTACCAAGGACCAATCCCGATGGAACTGGACAGATTGCATCTTAGAAAAGGTAAAGGCGATGGAAAAGGTAAAGGTGATAAAGGAAAAGGAAGCCCTAGCGGAAAAGGTAAAGGAGACAAAGGAAAGGCAAAGGATATGGAAAAGGAAAAGGTGGCAGAGGAAGAGCGAAAGGAAAAGGAAAAGGCTATGGCAAAAGAAAAGGATTTGGAAAGAAAGGATTTGGAAAGAGTATCAGGCAGGCTGAAGGAAAAGGCTACGAGAACGCGAAAGGCAAAGGTGGACAGAATGGACCTGTATGTTTCAACTGTGGTAAGACCGGACATTACTCTTCGGAGTGTTGATCGGCACCGAAAGGCAAAGGAAAAGGTGGAAAAGGAAAAGATTCGGAATGTCCAAGAGACAGGTGAGGAAGAATGGTATGAAGAGCAACCAAGTTCTTCTACACAGTCACAAGCAAGAGCACCACAAGGAGCAAAAGGGAACGAGCAAGTGCGTAGGTTGGTGACAAGACCTATGCCAGTGATTGAAGAGATCCTCGAGGAGGATGAAGACTACATTGATCTTGTAGGAATGTTTGAAGAGATGGTGATGGATTACGCTGCGAGAGCAGTAAGAGTCCACACGGTGGTGTTATGGTCAAGCATGTCTGATGAAAGTGATGAAGAGGATTATGAAAGAGATGAACTTCACAAGTGGTATGAAGATCTGCATGTAGACAAGGAGAATGCCAGGCATGCAAGAGAGAGAGAAAGACTCTTTGGAAGTGGTGAAGAGTCAGAGACAGAAGTTCTGCTAGATCAAGGACTAGCTGAAAGATCAAGCCAAGGACATCATGTGAGGACCGTTAACTCAAGCTATTCAGAACTCGTTGAAGTAGTCCTGGACAGTGGCGCGGATTGCCATGTGCTTCCGCTATGCTACTACAGTGAAGACTTAGGAACAGTTGAGTTCCCAGCTCTGAGAATGGTTATTCAAGATGCCCGAGGCAACAGGATAAGAACAACAGAAACAAGAGCAAACATCACATTCGAGTTTCAAAGGACAGATGGAAGAATGATAAAGGTACGAGATTCAGCAGTGTTCGGAGATGTAACACAACCACTATTTGCAGTAGGCAAGTTGTGGAAAGTCGGATGGGGACTTGATCCTCTAGACCAGTTCAATGCGTTTCTGAAGAAAGGATCTGCAAAGGTACCAGTGAGGTTTGCAAGAAACTCAACAGTGACAGACCTCAAGATTTACAGAGCTCAATTGAAGGTTGAAATTGATGAACCACAAGTGAGAAAGCTTACGCTGATCAAACAGATGGAAGAAGATTTCGACAAGATGAAGTATCATGAAGGATGGTTTTTCATGTCAGATGGAAAGCCAGCAAGGGTCGATTGGGACAAGTACACAACTTATGATCCCACAAATGATGACGTGACAACGTTCAAGTACAGAACTACTTTGGTATCGAGATACGATGGTGAAGACATCGTATGGAGCGAACTGGAGTTCGTGGAGTGTGCTGAAAAGTGGGAAGGCAGTGAAGAGATTGTGATCGATACAGTTGAAGAGAACTCAGTGGTTATCACGCTCTTAGAGAGAAAGCCTTTAGGACTTGAAGAATATGGTGAGTATGAGAGAACAGTCACGAAGAAGACAAAGAGAGAAGAAGAAAAGAAAGTGGAAGCAGCAGACGTGGAAATGGAGAAAGCAGAAGAAACCGTCCCTGCTAAGGAGAAAAGCAGTACGAAGAAAACTGTTGAACAAATCGAAGAAGAGAGCAGAGAAGCCATGGAGAATTTATTTCCAAGTGATCCTCCAGCAGAAGAGGAAATGAAAGAGTGGAAGAAAATCGAAGAGCAACTACCAAGTTTGGGAGAACAGATGGAAGAAGCAATGGTAGTAGCATGAGTTGAGCTTACACCTGAAAGTACGCTCAAGCAGCTCAGAACAGCGTGTGAATTCCTGAAGATAGGAAAGACTGGTAGTAAGGCCCAGGTATGGCAAAGGTTGAAGCAAGCCGTATCAGCTAACAAGATGAAAGAGTTGGTTGAAATCTCCAAAGGATTAGAACTGGAGTTTACGAGAGAACCAAAGGGAGAAAAGAGACCACAAGAACCATCAGAAGAGGAGAGAAAGAAGCACGAACTGAAACACTTACCAAAAGCTGATTGGTGTGAAAGTTGTCAAGCAACAAGGTCAAGAGAAGATAACTTCGATGTGTCAGAGAAGAGAAATGAAGCATCATTGGTTTCAATGAATTTCAAGTTCACTGGAACGAGAGACGAAGAGAACACAAAGGACAACAAGGATGCGTTGACAATCGGACTTGTTATGGTTGATGAAGCAACAAAGTTCGTCCATGTGATTCCAGTAGCGACAAAAGAAGCAACGGCATATGTTGTTGAAGAAGTTTGCAGAGTGCTTATGCTGTTGAATTCGAAGGTCATTTTGAGAACTGACACAGAGCCAGCAATGATATCGCTGAGAAAGAAGGTGCAAGGAATAAGGAAGATGAAGAATCTCGACACAGAGATACAAGATGTAGCACCTGACGAACACCAAGGATTGCAAGTTGAAAGATGGGTTCAAACAGTTCGGAACTTATCTAAGACACTAGTGCACGGCGTTGAATCTCAAGCAAAGGTGAAAATCACGTCGGAAAGTACACTATATCCATGGACAGCAAGGCACGCAGCATTCCTGCTGAACAGGTTTGTTGTAAGAAAAGGATCAACACCTTTTGAAGTGCTATTTGATAGAGAGTACAAAGGAACATTAGCGTCATGGGGAAGTGTCGTTTTGGCAAAGCCAGTGCCAAAAGTCAAAGAGAAAGGTGAAGCATGGAGAAAAGGAATCTTCGTTGGAAAAGACTCATTGAGCAACCTGAATCTGGTTAGCACAAGACAGGGAGTTATCAAGTGCAGAACGATGAGACAGTGTACACCACTGTATGATGTTGAAGTGCTAGCAGAAGCAAGATACGTTGGTAGGAAGGAAATCCACGAAGAGATTGCCACCGCACAGCGGAATTGAAATGGCGATTGGTGACAAGCCAGAATTTGTTCCAAGGAAAGAGAGAAGTCAAGAGCAAGAAGATGAGTTGAAGGATTACAGTCCAAGTCAAGAAGCGGCATCAGATCCGCCAAGTGATGATGAGCAAGACAAAGACGAAGATCCAGGTGAAGGACATATCGGATCATCAAGCAGTAGCACAAGCAGTACAGGAAAAGGAGTCACAAGAAGAAGAAGCGAGAGAAGTGATGAATCTGAAGAGTTGATATCAGGAGAGAACCCTCCGCCAGCATCGCCCAAGAGGAACCTTGAAACAGGCGAGCAGCCAGAGGCGGTTAGGCAGAAAATCGATGAGGGAACGACGGAAGTTGAAGAGAGACCAGAGAAGTTTATTGCCGTCGGTGAAGCATCAAGTTCAGTGAGGAGAGTGGTTGAAGCAAGAAGTGTGAAGAAGATAGAACCATTCCTAAGGAAGGAACTTCCACAGTATCATGATGATGAAGAAGTTGAATTGGAGGAATTTGAAGAAGTGGAAGCTGAGTTTGATGAAGAAGAAGAGTGGCAAGAGTCAGATGGTGAAGAAGAGATATCAGAAGACGTGCCAATATGGTCAAATGACCTTGAAAGCGGACCACCAAAGTTGTCTGATGAAGAAATGGAAAAGGTTGAAGGTGTGTCCAAGAAGCATGAGTTGGAAAGATTGGAGAAGATGACAGTGCTGAACAAGTTGCCAAAAGGAGCAGACATCTGAAAGTACAAGTTCTTATCGACAAAGATAGTGTACGACTGGAGACACAGAGACAAGGAGTGGAGAAGAAGAGGACGATTGGTAGCTCGAGAGTTCAAATGGTTAGGTGATACCGACATTGCAAGTTTGTTTTCGCCAACTGGTGTAGCAAGCACGGTGAAGCTACTGTCAGCTCTATTTGCGTCTTCAGAAGGATATACACTAGGGAGTATCGATGTTGGAGATGTTTACCTAATGGTGGAACAAGAAGAACCAACAGTGGTTGAAGTCGATGGAGAATACTACGAACTGGGATACACGTTACCCGGTCAGCGAATCGGGAGTGCAGCTTGGTTTGGAAAGTTGAAAGGTTACCTGGAAGAATACGGGTTAACAAGTGACAGTGGACTCCCGGCACTATTCTCAAGGATGCCAGATGAAGAAGGATTCGGAGTAATCGTATTGAGTCATGTAGATGACATGGAACTGTATGCATCTAGAGAAGAGTTCAAGAAATTGGTTGAATTCCTGAGAAGCAAAGGATTGAAGATCAAAGTTGAAGGACCACTCGATGAAAAAGAAGGATCGATGAGTTTCCTGAAGAGAAGTTTCAAGTCGATGAACAATGGAGACGTGGAGATCACGATGAACTCAAAGTATGTTGAAGGACTGGTAGAAGTGTTGAAACTGGAAGGAGCATATCCGAAGAAACTACCGTGCCCAGCAGACAATGGAAGAGCATTTCAAGCAAAGAAAGGTGCAATGGAACCGCTGAGCGCGGAAGATCACCACACGTACAGAAAAGGAGTAGGGATATTATGATATTACTGTATCTTGCGCCCGAGAGGCCAGATATCATGTATGTCCTGAAGAAGCTGTCGACAAAGCTAGCATCACCCGTTGAAGCAGATATGGAACTGCTAAGGTACGTTGGAAAGTATCTGAAAGGAACACCTGAACTTACGTTGGTACATCAGGGAAGCTATCCTGGAAAGAGTTTCCTGGAAGTGAAGAACAGAGGCGACGAAGGAAAGGTCGAAAGAGACAACTACAAAGTGCCAGCATTGGTAGAGGTGATAAGCGACAGTGACTGGGCAGCAGATCGAGAGTCAAGACAAAGCGTATCGTGTAGAGTAATAATGGTGAGTGGGAATCTGGTGCATTTCCAAAGCAAGAGACAAAAGAGTGTAGCACTAAGTTCCTGCGAAGCCGAGACAATCGCAGCGACATCAATCTCGTCTGAAGGAGTATTCCTGAAAGGATTGCTGACAAGAATCCTAGGAGTGGAACCAAGACTGATGTTATACAGTGATTCGGCGAGCTCAAGGCAATTGATCGCAAGAAAAGGCTTAGGCAAGGCACGTCATTTAGGCGTGGACCTCTTATGGATCCAAAGAATTCCGAAGCTGATTATAAAGGCGATAGCAGGAAAGGACAATCCGTCGGACTTAGGAACAAAATCCCTGACCAGAGAGAAAATAGGAAAATACATGCTAAGTCTGGGATATACAGGTGAGTATTTGACACAAGATGCTCAAGAAGTTCAAGAAGAAGCTGAAGTGCGAAGATCAAGAAGTGTTACAAAGCTCGATGAAAAGATGATTTCAAGGATTATCCAGACGGTCACGACAGCTGTGTTGTTATCGTTGACTGAAGCAAGAAAAGTTGGTGAAGAAGATGAACAAGGTCTCGGAAGAGCAAGCGTAGTGATGTGCATGGTTGCAGCATTGTTGTACATATGCATTACCAGCGCCGTTTTGCTCAAGAGATTCAAGAAGAACCTCTTTGGAAGAGATAGAAGAGAAGAGAAGGCCAGAGCAATGGCTGACGATGAAGGTTTAAAATCGTTATGGCCGACAAGTGCAAGAGCATCAAATCGGTGCAGTACATAGAGCGTCTTCTAAAGCAGAAGAGAGAAGACAGGCCCTCAGTGGATGAAGTCTGGAAGCTTGTAGAGACGTTGAACGAGGATAGAGAAGATAAAGCTACAGACGAAGAGGCAGAAAAAGAAGAGGAGCAGCCAAAGAAGAAAGAAGAAAGTGAAGCTGCGTCCGATCCAGAATCCGATGAAGAAGGAGAAAGTGAGTCGGAAGAGGATGATGAGAATGAAAAGGCGAAGAAGGCCAAGGCAAGGAAAAGGACGAAGATCTGGAAAGCTTCAAGAAGATAGCCGAAGAGCTGGAAAAGGAGCAAGAAGAGCTCGAGAGTGCAAGAAAGGAAAAAGTCGAAGCCCTAGCGTCGGAGAAGATCGTCTTATCGGAAGAGATCAGGGCAGGAATTATCGAACAAGGCAAGATCATGGACAAGCGGTTGGAAGAGCTCAGAGAGATAGGAGAAGAAGCTAAGGAAAGGAGACAGAACGTGGTATCAGCGGCGAACCAAGTCGCAAAAGAGGCAGAAGAAAAGAAAGAAGAGAAGAAACAAGAAAAAGAAGAGGTAAAAAGGGACAAGCCAGATCCAGAGAAGGAATTGGTTGAGTCCTCAGGCGAAGAGGACAAGCAAGCAAGGAAGGCGTTGAAGGACAAGTTCGATGTGGATGAAATGGCAATTTGGCAGACGGTGTCAGAAAATGTCAATTTGCAAAGCATCCAAAAGAACCTTCCAAGCAAAGACCTTGAACGTGAGTTTATCAAATGGTCCGAAGTTATCCGCAAGCCAGTCGCAAAGTTGCCGACAGGTTTTGGAATCAAGACAAGTGATTTGCTTTCCAAGCTCGATGGAGAAGTTGGTGAGTACGGTGAAAGCATATCGATCATGACGGAAGATGAAGCAAACGCAGAGAAAGAGTTCAAGGAAGCCCAAAAGGACCTGAAAAAGTTCGAGAAAGAGCTGAGGAAAGAGATGGAAGATCGACTGGAAGAGAAGGTGAAAGTCGTCAGAGAAAAGGAAGAAGAAGTTACAAGCGCACGTGCTGATGTTAAAAGTGCAACGGTTGCGAGAGAAGCATTGCAGAGATTTGGTGAAATGGTTCAGACAGCTGATATGTTGTTGAAGACCATGAGTGAAGAGTTCGAATTGGACCTGTACAAGCAGCCGGAAGAGAAGACAGCGAAAGAAAGGGAAGTATTGGCCAAAGTGATGGCGAATCTCAAGCGGAAGAGAGAAGGAAGCCAGAGTTCAAACCCCGCTACGCCGTCAGTGTCTTCGGCCAAAGATTCGGTCAAAGGAACGCCAACAAAGCCTCAGCCGAAGAAGATACCTGATCAGTTCAACAGGAGCATCATAGAAGGTGAAGAGATCAAAGCTGCAGATACACTGCAGAAGCAGAAAGAGCTGAAGGAGAAGCTAAAGCAGAAGTTCAAGGAGATCCCCCCGGAGGAGATAGAGAAGAAGGTGGATCTCGGGCATATGAAGCCGAGTGAACCCGAAGGAGAGCCGCCAGGCAAAGAGCTGAAGAACGTGAATGAAAGATGGCTCAAGCATGGGGCAAAGTATCTTCATTGTTTCTACTGTAAGCGAAGTGATGGTCACAAAGCACCGGAGTGCCCGGAGATGTTCAAGGCCATCGCCCGGTATTGCCCGGACGCGCCAAAGCCAAGGAAGGACAACGAAGCAAGGAAGATATTCTGCAAGTACTGTTGGATTGTGTACACCCATTGCAAAAACAAAGAGTACCAATACAAAGGATGGGGAACGCACAGTCCAGACATTTGTTTTCACAAGAGTGACGCTGAAGACTACATTCGTAGTAATCCCAACAAGTTTCCGGAAGAACTCAAAGACATGAAGAAAGCTGAAAAGTACGCAAGTGGTTACCCACCACAGAGCAGTTGGGGGACAGAAACGATGAAGCCGAAGAAGACAATGGATGAAAAGAAAAGAGATGAAAAGGATGAAAAGAATAAGAAGAAGAAGGTTGATAAGTCCAAGGACAGCAAGGACAAAGGCACCAAGAGGAAGAGAAAGCATGAATCCAGCTTCGATCAAGAGGAAGCTGCAAAGAAGAAGAAGGACCAAGAGGAAGAAGAACTGATTTAAACCGAGCAAGGCAAGGTTGCGGTTTAACGAACAAAGATGAGTGAGGGCGGAAAAAAAAGCCCAGCAGCACCATCTAGTTTTCTTTTGAGTCTCACACCGCTGAAAAGCCTGTGGGAAAGGAAAGAAGTGAGTGAGGACAAAAAGTCCAAAGTGCGAAAAGAGAGGGGCGTAAGAAACGTCCAAAGCAGAGAAGTGGCAAGCCAAAAGCCACGTGTGTTTCAAGATGCTAAAAGGACGCCACGTAAAGGCTCCTAAGCACACGACAAAAGTCACTACGAGCACTACGAAAGAAGCCAAGGCTGAAAATGCCGAAAGTTTCTGAAAGCGCCAATGGGCGAGCCAAGACGAGTTGCGGACTACAGCAACGGCCGCGACGTGGAAAATAGTGAGCGCGCCCGAGTTTTTCAATAGGACAATGGAAGCCATGCCAGTAGAGTGTGGATTTCACGCAACCGATTTCTAGGACATCCACAAAGCCGAAGAAGGAAAGAAGAAGTCAAAGACGGTTAAAAGTGCTGAAAAGCGTGCGAGAAGTGAAGATCAAAGCTCACAGGAGCATGCGAGAACCGTGGTGGATGTAGGAAAAGTTTCACAATGATCGCATTACACGACAAAGCTGTGTATGCGATGAGGGCGTAACAGATAGTTCAATTTTCCCCTATGTACAGAAACATACAGGAATCCAGTGTTTCACCGCAGGTCAAACCAAGGCTCAAGCACGGACCAACAGTGGAGCTTAGACGGGAAAAGAATCCGAAGCTCGTGCCGTGATTATAAGAAGTATACTGGTATAAGGGTTTAAACTTTCATCTTAAGACCGCCTTTCTCCAAGGTGAGGCCTATGATGAATCTCGCGACATCATATGCCAAATTCCGCCTGAGGCAGGTTATCCTCCGTACATTGCTGCGAGGATGAAGAAACCCGCCTATGGACTCAACGATGCACCTCGTAGGTGGTGGAACATAGTAGACAAGGCTCTCCTGTCATACGGCCTTGTTCCCACCAGAGCAGATCGTTGTACATACGTCCTGTATGGTAAGAAAACTGCAACCGCAGAGGCGGAACTTAAGGAGTCTCAACCTAAGACCATGGAAACTGCAATAGACTATCTTCTTGATCCCATAGCTGGCAACAATGCCAAGGGTAGAGAAGCTCATGGAGTAGCCTGTTTGCACGTTGACGACCTGTGCATGGCCGGTGACATCACCTTTCGTAAGGCCGTGATCGACTCGATCAAAAAGGAGTTTGCCGTAGGTTCTGAAGATACAAACGGTATCATGTTTGTAGGACAGAGACTGGTCTGGAAGGATGCAACAGCATCGATGCCAGCTGATATTTCGGTAAACCAGAATCTTGCTGTTGAGGCCTTAGAAGAAATTGTTTTTGACAAGAAGCTCAAAAATGAGCAGCCGTGCACCCCACAGCAACACACTGCGTACCGAAGTGTTCTTGGACAAATTAACTGGCTTCAGAGCCGTACCCAAGCACATATTTGTTATCGTTTCAGTAGGTGCGCAAGCAAGGCTGCCAAACCAACAATTGGTGACATAAGAGAATTGAACAAACTTGTTCGTATTCTTAAGGCTACTGAAGTAGAGTTGCGTTTCTTGCCGCTCAAGGGAAACCTTAGAATTCTAGGTTATCCTGATGCTTCTTACAGAAACAACGATGGCAAATCTTCACAGAGAGCCCATGTCATTTTTCTTGCAGAAGACCGTAACCCTAAACTTCAGGGCATGAAACAATCGGCCGCCGCAGCTTCTTCCAAGAAGAATGATTCTTTGGAATCCTCCAGAAAGGAAACATCCTCAAGAGGCAGTCTGGTTGGTTATGAATCTCACAAGATTACCACAACAACAATGTCCACAACAGTGGCAGAGCTGAACGCACTCATGCGTTGTTTTGGTACCTGTCTGTTTCTCAAAGGACTTTGGGCAGATCTCTCATCAGAGACAGTTCCCATGCATATAAGAACACATGCGAACAATCTCGTCACAACTGCAGGCACAACTCATCTGCCGGAGCAAAAGGAAACTCATCACCTTATACAAATGCTTCGGAAGGAATCCAACTCTGGATCACTAGATGACTTGGCCCACGTCAGTTCGAAATACTGCTTAGCCGATGCTCTTACAAAGCACTCGGCTCAGCCTGATGAACTTATTAAGGCTCTTGAGACTGGGAATCTTATACATCCATCTTTTTCGAGAGTTACTGCAGCATAAGGCTTTTACAGTTCGGTGGATGATTGATCACCTGAAGAATGCCGCAACAGCGGTAGCCTGTTTAGGAATTGATATCTCAACAGAGATCTACAAGATATTTTACTGCCAAGGAGTATGGTGGTAGTTTAGCTCATGAGCAGCACAACCCTGCGCAGGATTTTCTTAATAGACGATTTCATGTCTAAAAGAAAATTTGTGTCTGCATGTTGGAAGTTCTTTTGCACATGCTTGATCATGAGCGGAATATATCTTGTTTTCTCTGCAGCCATTTTCAGCTTCGAGCCTAGCGATCACAGCAACCACAGCTCTTTTGTGTGTCGACCTTGCCCAGAGATGAGCACGAGGTCGAACTTCAATTCGAACAGGGGACATGCCCTACCAAGGGCGGTGTCGGCGCATCGCCATCGCCATCCTCACGAGGATAGAGACTATCCTGAGACCCGCCAACAGGCGGCACGACACACCGGCCACGGTGAACACAGGGCGAGGAGACATGAGAAACAGCCCTCTCATGTGAGTATAGATGGACGAGTCATCTACGACCCATCAGGGCATGACTTAAGGAACATGATACTCCAACATGCAAGAGGTGAAAGACTCAATATCACTGCCATAAATGGCACTCCGATGTATCAAGGTGTCCTCACAGGACCGTGGGATTCCAGTCCACTGATCTATTGGAGAGACAATGAGCGAAAGCACTCAGAAAACCCAACAGGGTTCGCCAAGACGCCCGCATATCACCTTCAGGCTGGCCTCCCACAGGAGGTAATTGAGAGTGAACAGCTCACCAGTGGCGGAGAGTATGATTACGAGGTGTCAGTGCCAAACCTGGCACGTGCCACGGGACTATCCATGGAACTCTGTTTTCACATACTTGCGAAAACCAATACGGTTGGAAGATATATTGCCTGGCTGACAAGACACCTCAGCCAACAGAGACCAGATCTATTCGTTGGATCGCACAACTATGTGCTACCGATAGATCTTCTGGCACAGCATGGATATGCCAAATACTCTCCACAGGAGATGGCACTGGGGATTATTCTCAATACCAAAAGTCGATTCATCGTTTGGATGGACTACATTTCCTCTGATGGAAGAAAACAAGAGACCAAACCTGGTCAGACGATTCCTCAGAATGTGAACGTAGCATCTATGTCGAAACTGTATCTCTCTGCTGTTGGCGGACACAGTTCAAGGCATGCTCTAACAAGAGCTGATGAGCCTGAACCTGAAACAGAACGCCCAAGATCACACATGACCGTTGGCGATTTCATGGCTTCAGGACTAACTCCTGTCCAATCCAGAGCGCAAAGGACAATGCTCCAAGGCCTAAGGGCATGCACGACTACGTGCGACAGGAAGACCCAGTCTTCATTATGCATGCTACAGATCTCCAAGCACTTCTGCCAATTCTCAGGCACGGCCTTGTACCTTCGGTCCTCCTACAGGAGGTTGTGACTTCGCCGAATTATCAGGTGCTTGTTGAACACAACAGTCGAAAAAGTCGAGACAGTGTTCAATTTGCGTCTCTGAACGCCAAGAACCCCAATCCAACAGGATTGAGAGCGAACAAACCACTGTTGCTGGTATTTGATGCCAACAACGTGGTCAACTATGTGTCGAATCTCTGGCATTCATCCACCGGGATGTATTCAACCCTTGAGGTGGTTTCATCAAGCGTGATCAGTGCCATCTTCGCGCCCACAGAACAGCTGTGGTGCTCTCCTCAGTACGAGCAGCTTAGGCCAATTAATCTTTGGTGGTCTGATCACTGTAATACTGAGATGCCATCCCTGGCAATTGAATCCAGAAAATGGTGCGAGAATAATGGAAAGGCCATGAGGGCACAACTGCTCGAAATGGCAGGAAGAAGACAACCACCAGAGCCTCCCAAGGCTAAATCTTCTCACAAGAAGACCTACGACCTGCCACAAGCGGAAACATCCGCGAAGGAAAAACGCACCATGGATCAGCCACCATCTCAGCAGGAGTCGCAGTCCTCTGCAATGGGTTCTGACTCTGCAACAGCAGAAGTGAATCCTAGGTCAAAGCTTGCAAGACAAGCAGAGGCAAAAGAAGATCCTGATAGCCTCCTCGGAAAAGTGGAACGCAGATGGATCTTCAAGTTCTGGCGTCTATCGGCCGGGATGGGACCGTCTCAGCCGTCACACTCGCCTCCTGAACCGATTCCTGATACTTCGGAAAGCGTCGTACCTCCGAAACCGGAGTCCTCATCTAGCGAATCAGAACCAGAGGCACCAGACTCTCCACCAGGAGATAGTGATGACTCTGACTCAAGCAAGTCAGACTCATCTTCCTCCTCTGAACTCAGGGTAGAGGTGAAGTCTCAAGAGGCAAGTGCTTCTGATCCTTCGAAGTCTGACAAACCTTCCAAAAGGAAGAAGAAAAGGACATCTTCAGAAGAGATTGCTGAGGAGATGAGCAAGGTCAATCTTGACAAGTCCGAAGTCATCTCATCAGATGAAGAACCTCAACCGCCGAAACCTCCTAAAAAGGAGAAGGAAGGCTATCTCATTCTACTTGACCCATCTGATGGCTGTTACTATCGAGTAAACCGAAGCAAGCTGAACCTTGATTACGAGGAACCTGCTGATGACCAAGATCTCATTGAAGAGCGTGAACGAATTGAGGCCAGATTGAAGAAAAATCAGAAACATCTGCATGCAAAGGCCCCAACCAAGGCTGCAATGAAGGAAGAAGTCAAGGAGATAATGTATGTAAGCATGTGGAATAGAAGAAGAAAGAAGCCTTCCATGATCAAGGACAGCTCAGCACCAGATGACGAGGAATGGGATCTTCCCAAAGAAAGTGCTTCGTCCTCGACACAACCTCCCAAAAGGGAGAAAACTATTGGAGTGCGACGGACCACCGTCGGCTTGAATCAGAAAATAAGACTGTTGCAACGTCCAGAGGTAGCTCTGTGCTGCATCTGTGAACAGCCTACAGGATATTTCTGTTTCCAGTGTGGCAACATATTATGTGCTGACTGCAGGCTTACTCCAACAGGAAGACAGGCCATGTGTTCATGCATTCTTCCTACAGAATGTCTTCAAGAGTCCACCGTCTCGGCCGGTATGCCTCCGAAGAAAGACGGGTTTTATATGAAGCAGTCCTCACACATCAGGAGCTCGAAGAGGCCGTGACTGAGAGGAATAAGTACTGCGAGATTGTTCGAAACAATTTCACTCGAGCCAATCCAGATGTTGATCCATCCAGTCTGGAAGACATTCGGAGTAGACCCATACGTACGTACACCAGTAGTACAGAACCTCCAATCCTGGAGGAATATAAGGAGATCAACAGTCAGCATATCAACGTTAGAGGTTCGAGAACATGCCACCCGGCATCTTTCCTCGCCCTTACGGGCCATGAGGACAAAGAAGTGCTGGACGCACACTACGAAATCGTCCGAAACCGGATAGGAGGAGTAGATCGAAGGCTCCAATCCGGATTCCGCCACACTTGGCGTAATAGTGTGTAATTGGGGAACCTGCTCCAGACGGAAATCCCAAGAAAAAGCTCAAACCTGAGAAGGGATTCAATTATCATCCGTTGATCGATATGTGCTTCCACAACTCGGCACACATTACCCTCGTACTCGAGGCAGGTGCCCTAAATTCCGAATACGCCATTGAGATCATGAGGAAATATCAATACCGTGGAATGATGATCCACACCCCAACGGGTGAACCTCCAGCACCGTCGATGTTCATGGGTGTGAAAGGAGATCCGACCACGGATATTGCACTCATTCATCATTTCTACAGGCATCGAGAAGTCAAGCCAAAAGAAGGAGGCCCACGAAAGCAAATCTGGGCCTGTCATGGCGCTGTCTGTAGGATTACCTTCGGTTTTCACTTCAACATTCCTGAAGCGAAGGAACGGATTCACCCGCAAACGGGTCAGCGCTTCACCCGAGAGGAATACACAGAGTACTTGAGTTCAGACCCTCTCAAGGGTAAAAATCCAGATAAAGATGGTCCAAAAGACGCCTCATATTTGGCACCAGATGCCTGGCTCACGACGTCTGATTTGGATCCAATGCCGATTCTCTGTGAATGGAATGGCATTGAGGCTGGAGAAGAACTCACGCCAGCCGATTTCGAGACTTACACAGAACTCTTCTTCCAAGAAGCTCCTGCCGATTTGGAGGAGATGTGGTGTACGAAGGGACCTTTCAAGGTCGTGACCGTAGCACTCATCCACTTCAACTCCTTCATGACTCACAAAGAGCAGCGAAGGCAAGAATACGTTCAGGCATTTCTTGATGAAGTCCTACCGTTCAAGCCTGACATTATTACAGGTGACATGAACAACATCGCATCAAAACTTAGATATCGTGGCGGTGATGTTCATCCTACGAACAGCTTGTTTACTCTCTATCTAGAGAAAAAGCTGGCTGCATACAACCGCATGGCAGATAGGCACTCAAAAGTGCGTCACTCCTGTTTCAACAATTAAGACAAGGAAAGACTAGCCCATGCAGATAGGTTGCCTTCGGAGCCTAACGAAAGGTACGCAGACTTGGACTGCATCAATGCCTACATTCTGGACTGGGGAAAAACACCGCACACGGAGACTCAAAGTCAGAAGGCTGTAACAACCGCCGTTCAGGGACTACTGGGAAAGAGTGTCCGATCGGTGGAATGCCGTAAACGGCAGTGATTTCATTGATGCGAGACTCCACATTACCACAAAAGGGTACTACAGTACTTTCTCCAATACTGACCTGTGGTTGAGTCCAAGCGACAAGGACTGGCGCAGTCCTCTTGGCTTTACAATTCAGCCAATGTCCACGAAGGGACATCATGCCAGATCCGACCAACAGGTCGAGAAACTCGCCAGAAGGCGACAGTCTTACCAACAAAGGTGGTCAGACTATTCCGAATGGCAGCAGCCATCTCAAGGTTCCTTCACTTACTCGTCAGGCAACCGTTGGTACGACCGACCACGGTCTTCAGGTAGTTAGTTCTTACAACTATTCACGTTGGTGGGAGAAACCTCAGTTACAAAGACCTGCCGAGCCGTCACATCCTCCACCAGGAAGAGAACGAGCTACATCGTCTCAGGATGAACCGGCAAGGTCGAGATCAAGACACCCGAACTCAAAACCAAACGTGGTTGAGAAGTTGGGCATGTCTCTGGATGAACTGCAAGAGCTCCAACAGGAGCCTTCTCCCACACAAAGCGACATCGAAAAACATGAGCGTGAAACATCAAACCTGATGGATGCACCCCGGACGGAAGAAGAAGAAGAATCCTCTAGCAGGAGGAGAAGAAAATCTCCACGTCCACCGTCAGCACCAAGTGCAAAAGCAGCCAAAACCGCTGCTACTGCAGCAGGCTTGTCGAACTGGTTTGGTCATCGCAACCGCGGCGGCGCAAACGCAGAATCAACAGAGACAGATCAGTCTTCTCTGCCTGACTCACTACCAAGTGAACAGGATTATTCTCTTCTCAGCATTTTCTGGAATATTTTCCTTATGCTGATGGGACTTCGATGGATGTGGAAACAACTGACAAGATCTCCTGTCCAGTGCATGGAGCGTCAAGTTCCGAAGTCCAAGGCAAAGGCTAAGGCCAGCGCTCCCTTCCTCGAACCCGAGGACGAGCCTCAAAGCAGAGATATTCCTGGACCCAATCGAGTCAATGCAGGCGAGACCACAGACCTAAGGCCGAGATGGCACACATCAAGAAGTGATCATTATCACCTTTCTGATGCATGTTATCAACTGAGATCGGCTAGGGATCTGTCAAGAAAAATTCTCTGCAAGACATGCCTGCATGCCGTAACAACGGTGGAGATAAGAAGAAACGATCCATTCAACAGAGGTGACACACGACCACGTGGCACAGAACGAGACATTGAAAGACTTCAGGCCTACGAAAGTGCAAGCAGCATTCCTCACGTAAGACAGACGTGGCAGGATGCATTAGCTTCTCAGCTAGCAGATGAACAACTCGGTGTTACTTACACCTCCTTCCCAAGGAGTTCTACTGCCAAAACCAGAGGACAATCAGCACTATCAAGTGCGACAGCATCCATACCTGCTGCTGTGCCGCCAGTGCCAATTATGGCCAAGAGCCTGTCACCTCCGCCGAAAAATCCTCCGCCAAAGGCCAAGGCATCCTCTCAAGGATCGACGCCCATGACCTCAGCAAGACCCAAAGGTCAAACAAGAAGAGGAGGTGTGAATAAGCGCATTCAGAGAAAGGCGCTCAGAGAAGCCCATAATCAGGGCTCTGCAATCACGTCGGTACAGCGATCCAAGAAACCCAACAGGGTGCAGCCGTGAATCAGATGAGCAGGAATCTCGTGCTCAGACACATCGATACCATCGATGCCACAATCAGCTCGTCTGAGACCTTCACTCAAAGTATTCTTCAGTACATCGAGACATTCGATGATCATATAACAATATAGACATATGCAAGACAAATAACACAAACAGCGAACACAGAGCTTGCAATGTAGAGTAATGCGAGCAACTACATATTGAATTGTAGTTTAAGCACGACTGGAGTACATAAGCAAGAAGTAATTAGTATGGATAACAAGTACTTGTTTACGAACATGATAGGTTGTAAGATGAAAGATAACGCGTCGCAGTTATCAAAAAGAATTAAAAAAGGCCCAGAAATGGAAGAGTTTAGGGGTTGTATTATTTGATTGGCACAAGGAATCCCAGCGAATGGAAAAGCAGCAGATACAGCCAGAGGGGAGGGGGTAAAGGGTTCGGGACTGGGGGGGGGGGGGGGGGGGAAATAAAAAACAAAAAAAAATTGATAGGCTGAGTATTTGCGCGCGCGGGACCATTGGTGGCAATTATAGTAAAAGGAATAGGCCGGGGGGGGGGGGGGCCAAAAAAAAGAGGCGGACGAGTCAGCTACCAGTTTTTTTTTTTTCCCTCCCCCCCCCCAGTCCTGAACCCTTTACCCCCTCCCCTCTGGGTGTATCTGCTGCTTTTCCATTCGCTGGGATTCCTTGTGCCAATCAAGTATAGACGTGAATTATGAACATATACGCCAACAAGCTATGAGCAGGAAGAAAAGTCATTATCTTAAGAAACATGTTCGCTAATATGCAAGGAGCTGTGATATATGCTGCAATAGAGAGGATACAAGAAACTGGGGCCTGTAGTGTGTTATTTTCCTGTATGTATATATATATATATATATATATATATATATATTATATATTATGTATATTATATGTTATATGTTATATATTAGATATTATATATTATATATTATATATTATATATTATATATTATATATTATATATTATATATTATATGTTATATGTTATATGTTATATATTATATATTATATATTATATATTATATATTATATATTATATATTATATATTATATATTATATATTATATATTATATATTATATATTACATATTATATATTACATGTTATATATTATTTTATCAATATTATATATTATATATTATATACTATATATTATATATTATGTAATATATACTATATATTATATATCATATATTATATATTATAGATTATAGATTATAGATTATATAGATTATAGATTATAGATTATACATTTATACATATATACATCTTCTTCCAGACGCAGCGAGAGAGTCCGCCTAGCGAGTCCGTAGCAAAGCCACTGTGGGCTTCGGCATCTCTAGGATGCAAAACTACCGCACATGCATCAGGCCATATTAGCCGTCAATGCAATTCCATCCACTCCATTGTCAGCCTCAGCAAGCCACAGTTGAGCAGATTGCCCAAACAAGATATGCGTTGTGCGCCAACGCAGTGTGATCTGCAGCTGTGCATGGTTGGGCAGACATACCATCATCAGTAATCCACGACTGTTCCTTTTTCCTCCACACGCATCTGTAATGCCCCGAATCTGCCAGTGCTCCATAGTGGACAATGCTCGCCACCACCTCGAAAGACTTGAGATGCACAGTTGGGAGGAGATTATCAGCATAGACAGGAAGCAAAATGGTTGTCAGAATATCACCCACACGTGTTGAGTCCTTGACTGTACGCTTGCGCCTCCAAGTCCCCACAGCATTGAACCTCATCAGCTGGAAAAGTACTGCGGTCGTGTCAGCTGTAAAGGCATGCTGAATGGCTGAGTCATCTTGAGCACTCCACTGATCAATGCAAGATTGTAATGTCATGGATGCCCCTGACAGAGGAAGGAGCACAGGAGCAGTTGCAGGACCGGAGTCCACAATCCGGCATTGATTGTCAAAGGCCTGCCTGGCTTGCCACGTGCCCCGTAATAAAGGCGAGCGAATCCTCATCACAACATGTTGAATAAATTCACCAACATCATGCTGCTGGAAGGGGGCATCCCAAGGACTGATAAACATGATCCAAGTCAGCAGTCGACTGATATCAAGCGGAGCAGCTCGCTCAAGCAACGCTTGGTAGGCATGTCGGAGTTGCCCCAAGTCAGCCTCACAGATGGACCCAAGACTGTGTATGACGAAGAGCAGTGCATTCAGAGCACTATTCATGTAGCAAGTTTTGCTGGTGGGGTTGGCAAGACTGATGGCAAGGAGGTCAATGCGATAAAGCACAAGCGAGGTGAGAGAGTGAGGCTCTGACCTTCCCACAGGAAGTGCTGCAAGGTCTGAGCTAGGTTCGAGTCGACTGGACGATCCCTGCGAAGCCGGGCACCAAGGAGGTGCAGCACTGCGCAGTTGATGAGGGAGTTGAAGAGACGCCAGAGGCTGTCCCCATCCTGTCTCAGCTCGATCTCCAGAACAAACTGAACCCACTGAGTCGTGTAGTTTTGGCTCAGCGGCCTCACACTGCCAAAGTGGCGTATCGTAGTGCCATTGATGAGCCTCTCGATCTCCCCCACATCCTGTAGGAGTGAGTCGTCCACCGAGCGACTCTCCACACGTGGAATCAAGACCTCCTTCTGCATCTCTGGGTCCCACTTCATGTAGTTCCAGTTGCCCTGAGAGTCCACCCACTCCATCTCGTGAGCCTGCTTCTGCATCTCGACCATAGCCGCCGCCGTGAAGCCCTGGATCCGTCCTTTGAGTTCGTGAATCAGCTCTCGCAACATGGTCTCGCGCAGGGAGGATTGTACCTTGTTCTGGTCCATCAGTTCCCTCCATTTTTTCGCGACCTGAGTCATGAACGGCAAAACGGACCCCGGAGGATCGGGGCGAAAGAAGAAGTGGAGCTTCATGTCCTGTTGCACGGATTGCAACCGCTTTTCGTGCCGCAGAAGAAGCCTCGCCATCTGGCCCAGGATTGGAGGGTGTGTGGAGGACGATCCCCCTGAGGCACATAGTTCCACGCCTGAGCATCCCACTCCGTCAGTTGCTCTCCTCCGCTTCCCGAGGTACTCCACCAAGCTTGCTTGTTTGGGCCCTGACTCGGACCTGGTCTTTGACCTTTGCCCTTGTTCTTTCCCTTGCCCTTGCCTTTTCCTTTGCCCTTGGCCTTGCCCTTGCCCTTGTCCGCCGCTGCAGACTCGGTGCCCTGCCCCGCTTGGGGCATCGCTGCATCTGCCTGGTCCTGTCTCGGTCTCTTGGTCGACGGAGGAGTCGTGGTTGGGGAGACCCCTGTCGCAGGTGGATGACAGCAGGACACAAGGTGCTTGAACATCGCCGTCTCCTGGTCGCGAGCCGATTGAAATAGCGGTCCCTGCATGGAAGTTGGACTGGGACTGACCGGTGCAGGAGTCATGGCTTCGTGAATAGACCTCGATAAAGCAACAGAGGATAATGACGTGGCAACGTTTCCAATGTGTCTGCTTATCGAAGACCGTTTCGAGACAATAGGGACATGGTTTGACCACTGCACGTTTCATGAGCACGGCAAGCTCAAGCACAGATGGCAACAATGTGTTCCAGCAGTCATGTGCATTGGCAAGATGGGCCTTCAAACCTGCACTCGTCATACACCACTGTCCACAGCATGGGCAGTGATGTCTGAGCTCATCACGAAGACCCTGCACGGTCAGTAGACTTTGCCATCCTCGTTCTTTAGCTTGCCGTAGGACCTCGGGACGCTGAAGCACAGGAGTTGTGCTCATCGGGCCCACTTGGGCCTGCCATTCCACAGTGCTTGCCTGCCGTTTGGAGCCAGATCCAGGTTTGTGTAGCTGAAGAGCAGCGGCCTGAGAGGTGTCTGGTGAGGAATTTCCAGAATCAGCATGAACCAGAGGGGCTTTAGACGGAGCCGCAGCAGTCGAGGAGCAAGCATCGGCCAGTTCCGTGAGAGACGTGGTAGGGGCCTGGGCAGAACCATGCAGATCACTGGTAGGCTGCTCAGGAGAAGCAGGGAAGGCGGCATGGTCGAGCGGTGTCACCACCGGCTGAGAGGAGAGAGGAGTCAATGCATGTGCAGTGACCCGAAGGGCAGAGTCCAACGCAACACATCTCCCTTTCTGAATATGGTCCTTAAGCACCGAAAGCCTAGAGCAAACCTTCTCGCAGAGGGCACAAATTGGCATGCCAGCAATGGCGTGAGTCGTGATGTCGAAAGGAACTCCCAGTGCACGCTGGGCGACAGTGCTGCGGTGGTGTGATGCTTGATTGACCCGAAGGGTACGCAGATCTGTGAAAACAGCAGCACACTCTGAACAAGGGAAGAGCTGCACATCCGAATCAACCATTCCTGTGTCGTGTGAGGTGTCCTCAGGAGCAGCGGTGAAGTCACGATTGGTGGAATCCCATCCAGGATCCTGAATGAGAAGGAGGTCACGCGCTAGCAGATCACACTTGTCAACCAGGGGCGCAGACTCCAGTCCCACCTCCACCGCCACAACTGTGCGCGCACGTAGGCTTTCCAGGGCGCGCAGGAGGGAGTCACGCACAGTAGGTACTCCAAGCCTTGTGTGCAGCGTTGATGTACTTTCATATGTGAGATGCGATTGTGACCTGGACACTGCACGCAACTGCCGTGTGTAAACAGCCTGCAACCGACCTAATTGTCTGGAGTTCAATGGTAGGGCGTGTAGACCGTAAAGAAGCGCTGGAGGCAAGCAAGCCCGCCAGAGACAAAGTCTGAGATCCAGTGCCGGAGCCGAGGCCGATGTAAGAAGTGGTCTCAGTTTCGTCCAAGCACTCCATGCAGCAGCAATGCGGTGCTCAACTGATAGGGACACGGCCTGGTGATATGAAATGGTAAGGCCAAGATAAACGTGTTCCTCCTTGAGAGGGATGTCAAGGGACCGTCCAGCCATCCCTGAAAGAAGCCACACCACAAAGCCCGCAACACCCCGAACACAGCCCACACCCGGGGCACTACCGCAGCAAGTCTCAATGTCGCTGTGAGCCTTATACATATATACATATATGCAGATTTAGAACGGAGCGGAGCGAAGTTCTTAATGTTTTATACCTGGACGATGCTTTTTGGCATTGGCCAAAAACTTGATTTCGCAATCCCGTTTTTCAATCACTTGTTTTGAACCATTCTTTTGCAAGTTCCTTTGATGACTCTTATGCTTTGGCATAACGAATGTTGTGACTTGCAATTCTTGATCAAGGGTGGGTGGGAGGGAGCGCCTCCTTGAATGGGCAAATTTGACATGGCCTGGGGGTGCTACTTTGAACAGGTTCTAACGGGCCCTTGAAACGAAACTTTGACGTTTCCTCTCAGAGGGCCCGATCCATGGATGCTGACCTTTCTGGTCACCTGAGAAGGAAGAGGGACAGCAGTGCTTTGGATGATCACTTGATTTATGCTGTCCGTGTTTCTACCACTACATCTGAGAAGCAGCCCTGGGAGAGGGGCGACATCCTGGCGCCTCGATCAGCTTTCTCGTCTCCCTTCCCGAGTGTCGGCAGGCCTCAGGTAGCTGCGCAAGTTCTGCCTGCCCCAAGTTCGTCTCCTGCAGGAGCTGTTACAACTTCTGTGGCTGTTAAAGTATTGGGCAAGCTGCCGGCTACGAAGGGGCCTAGTTGGGAGGAGAAATTGACTGATAACAGGCGGGCTGCAGTGGCAAAATGGGAGGCTCTTCTTATGTCTCACGGCGAGCACTTTGATTGCTACAGGGGAGTCAGTGGCGACGCCAGTGCGGGACGCAAGGCAGATCTGGTTCAGACGCTGAAGGACTGTTTTGCGGGCAAGGCGAGCGCGACTCTGCACTCGAGAGTGGGACCGATGATGCGTTATGTAAAGTTTACCAAATCTGCTGGTCTTGATGCTTTTCCTTTGACTGAGAGCGTCTTATATGTATTCATGGATCAGTATTGTCGGACGGCGGCGGCAACCTTTGGAAGGAGCTTCCTTGAGTCTCTGAATTTCGCTGTGCATGTCTTGGGCCTCGATCTGCATGTGACCATCAGTGGCAGGATACAAGGGGTAGCCAAAACCAGGTACCTTGAAAAAAGGAAAGCTGTCCAGAAGCCGGCGCTTACAGCGCTGCACGTGAGGACTCTTGAGAAGATAGTGATTGGAGGAACCGTTGAAGAATACAGCGGCCGCGACAGACATTGTGCTGGGTTTTTCTGCTATACTTTGTACGCTCGGGCCCGGTTCTCCGATGCCCAAGCCTCGGCTAACCTCATGCTTGATGTCACCGAGAGCGACGACGGGCCTTATGGGTTCCTGGAGGCCTCTGTTACGAGGTCCAAGACGTCGTATACTCTGGAAAGAAAAACGAGATTCCTCCCAATGGTTGCTCCTATTAATGGACTGCTTGATGAGTCTTGGGGGACTGCATGGTACAAGCTCATGAAGGAACAGGGGGTGACCCTTCGAGAGGGTTATCCGTTGCTGTCGTCGCCTGTCACTGGCGGCGGGTTCAGTCTGCTGCCCATCTCGGCCGAGCATGCTGCGAGGATTTTGCGGGAACTTTTGAGGCGCGAGCTCGGTGATTCCGCTGACATCAGAAAGCTTGGAACGCACAGCTTAAAGAGGACCTTGTTGAGCTGGCTTGCTAAATATGGAACTGAACAAGGCGTGAGGGCCATTTTGGGTTACCACAGCACTCACTGTGGAACGGAGTTGGTATATGCCAGGGACACGCTGAGCGGCCCATTGCGGCAGCTTGGATCCGTTGTGAGTGCTGTGGCATTGGATCACTTCCGGCCTGACAGCACGCGCTCGGGATATTTTCCCAGTCGCAAGGGTCGAGAAGATGCAGGCTTCGATCCCAATGCTCCGGAGCAAGAAGAGCTTGACAGTTCTTCCAGTGGAAGTGAAGACGAGGAGGCTCCGGATCACGATGAGGTCGAGAAGGCCTGTGATGCTCTGGCTTCCTGGGAGCCTCGGCCGGGTCTTCGTGATCTGATCGGCGAGGGTCCCGTCTTCAAGCATAAGACTACGAGGGTCATTCATTTGATGGCCAGCAGTGATGAAGGTGATCGCTTTGTCTGCGGTCGCAAGCCGTCAACTAGCTACATCCAGACGGCTGTGCCTAATGTTTTGTTTCCCCTTTGCAGGCAATGCTGTCCTGACCAGGACGGGCCTTGAGTTTCACGCGAGATCGGCGAGAGGTCATTGCAACTTGAGCGGTTGTGCTACCGGTGAATGCTTCCGGCTTGCATGGTATGTGAGGAGCTTCTGTCTTGATGCTGTGCGATTTGCAACCGTGCACCTGAGACGATCCATGCTCTTCTTTGTTAGGACCTGTAGCTGAGTGCTTGGGTCGTGCCATGGCGGCCTCGTACTCAGAGTCCGAAGCTGTCTTCAGCGACAAGGTCAGGACCTCGGGCCTGTCGGCTGCTGACCAGACTAATGACTAATGTGTTGGCTGGACTGAAGAATTTGAAACAGCTGGCATTTGTCAGCTCCTTCACTCCGGGACAAGCCGATGAGAAGCCTTTGATTGCGGCTTTGGATGCTCTAGTCAAAAGGGACACCAGTGCTGACTTAGCTGCTCAGGCGTGCTTCAGGGCTCTTTTCCAGCAGGCTTACGCCATAGTCACCACCGAGTTTAGGCAGGCCATTGAGCGCACTGAAGACGCTCCCAGTCGGTCTCTCAGCGCGCCTGAGCGTGAGGAGCGCTACACGCGACAGGTGAAGAAGTTAACCGGGATCAACATAAAAGGCGAGACTGAACCAAGTCAGGCCTTGGTTGATCTCTGCGTGAATATATATATGAGTCGAACGCTTTGCGCTACGTGGCCTGGGAGAAGTGCACTAGTCGGCTTGCCGAGGTTCAAGGCGATGCCAAAAAGGACACTCGATTCACACTCGATGCTCAGGGCAAGACCTTGAAGCTTGAGTCGAAGGCCCCAGATGACAAGTGTCAGGTCGACTCCGAGGTGCATCTTCTTCAGGCTTTACAGCGCAGAGCCCTTGCCCTGGACCAAGCCAATGTTGTTGATTATGCTGTCATCGATGTCTGGCATCAGAAGTTGCTTAGGGCGCGGATGCAGGAGGTGCCAGCAGGTCATGTCCGGCCCAGCTTCAAGCAGCTCTTGCGGGCCGATCAGAAGCTTTTCTCGGAGTTGCAGGACCGCTGTCGTGCAGAAATCCAGGCCACATCAGCCGGCCGCCCCTTGGATGGCCTGATTCCGTTGGTGATGGATCTGAGTGATGTGGCAGTCCTATTGCAATCCTTGCCTGAAAATGCCTCCTCCTCTTCTGATGTGCCTCCGGGTCCGTGGGTCTCTCGCGAGAGGCCGAGCCCATACACTCGAGAGGGTAAAGGCCGAGGCAAAGCGGGTAAAGGACGTGCCAAGGGGAAGGGCGTGCTGCCTAAGCCGCTTGTGGGCTGCTACAGTTCGACAAATGCTGGCGAACCCATATGCTTCGATCACAACATCAATGGATGCAGCCGGGTTGTCAAAAGCGGCAGATGTGAGAAAGGGATACATATATGTGCCCGATGTCGTCAGAGCGGCCATACTGCTGCTAACTGCCCCAAGAAGGAGTGACTATCGAGTGTGGTCGATGCGACTGCAGATGGCTGGGAATGTCCTCAGCTTGACTCATTGGAGTCTCAATCCCTGAGTTCGGCTAATGAGCTGGACCATGCAATGCCTTGCCCTGTGGGGCCTGCTGCAACATTGGTTGCTGCTTGTGCTTCACTCAATGAGAGAATGCATGATGCCGGTTCGCCCGTGGGCGGTGAACCTTCTGTTGGCGCGCGTGATTGTGCCACCGCGGATCCTCCTAAAAGGAAATCCAATGACAGCGACCGTGAGTCGCCGGGCAAGGCGCCTCGACTTGGAGGCCCTGAAGCCCTTGTGTCTGATTTGCACCGCAAACACTTGTTCGATGCAGCTAGTGTGCTTTCTCTCTTTGACCTTCTGCCAAAGGCTGATATCACACGACTTTCTCAAGCCAAAGGCTCAGTCTTCGCGGTGGGGTCGTATTCTCACGGTCCTATCAAAGGTTTGCGGCATTTCACCCGAATTTATCCCAATGTCTGCCGATACTTGTGTGCTTGCGTCCTGCATGTCCTTCCGACGCACAAATTTTCAAGTCTGCTGATCTCTGACTCGGTTGAAAGTCAACCTCACACTGATCCCAACAACGGCCCGACTTTGAATCTCTTGATACCTCTGACTCACTTTTCAGGTGGCTCCCTGCGAGCCGGTGATTGCGATCTCGACTTCAGTCGGGGTGCCTGGGCTTTCAATGCTCGTGACGGCTGCCACGCCGTGGCGCCTTTTCAGGGTCGTCGGGTTATGCTCATAGCTTTCAGCACCAAAGGCGTATGCGATTCCGACTCTGAGGTGTTGACTCAGCTCCAGTTCTGTGGTTTCGCCCTTCCCAGCGCTGATGCTGTGATGCCCGCGTCTCCAGTGGGCCCTCTACCTGACATCAGGAGCTCTGTCGCTCATGAGCCCCTGAAAGTGCTGAAGCCTTCCCGGCTTGTTGTCCTCGACCTCTTCTGTGGCCGAGGTGCCGTGGGCCATGCGTGTGCCGAGATTGGGTTTAAAACTTTCTGTTATGGGTCCCAGTCTGCGGGCCCTGTCAGGCATAAGGTGTTGCAGCTCAGGCCCGAACGACAATCCACTTGGCAATACTTGCGGCGCCTTGTTATGGCTCACCGGGTCTATCATGTCCACATGTGTCTTGATCAGACCCTTAATTCTGCAGAGCTTGATCATGTGACATCTTTTGTCGCTCACGTGCTACAGCTACAGATTGGACTCACCGCTTGCGGCCCATCCGATAACTCGGCTTGGCAACGATCGCCGTTCAGTGACTCTTTGCCTTCGTGCGTTGGGCCTGGATGCTCACTCGGCCTCGGTTGCAAGGCTGTTTGCGTGGCCTCCACTGTTCTGGCCTGTTCTGATTTGCGTGCTTGCTCTTGCTCTTGCCCCGACAAGGCCTTTGTTCTCGGCAAGGTGTATGCGGAGAACCTTGCCGAAAATCTGCGCTTGCAGGCGGCTGGTGAGGATTTACTTGTTTCCCCCCAATCGGGGTTGCCAGATGCTAATCCTGCCGTGCACAAACAAGCTAAGCTCACAAAAATGCAGCCGATTATGCCCGAGTTCAAATACATGGTCAGCGTGCACGTCGCTGATTGCTCCCAGCTTCGGCTGGATGACAAAAAGTGCCTGCAAACCGCTTTGCAGTCCGTTCCCAAGGGTGCTAGGCTCCTTAGGCTCGCTTTTCTTGGGGGTGGTTCTCTTAAGCCTAAGTCCCTCTCCCCTTTGCCGAGTACCCCTGCCACCGCCACGTTTGGCGTGTTTCGGACTCCTGGTGAGTTCGTTGCTGCCAGCTTGCACCTCGAGCATCCGTTCGACGCTTTTGCACACGTGCCTGATGGTCTCATCAGGAATTTGGGGCGGCTGCTTATCGACGGTCCCTTGCCCGTCATGCGACGCCGGCTTGACCTACTTACCAAGTGGTCTGCGTGGGCCGATGAACTGGCCGAGCCTGAGAGAGCTCTTCATGCTTCGCTTGATCCTAGAGTTGGTGCGGTCCTTTCTGGCAAGAAGTTGCTGTTGCTGGATCGTATCGCCAAATCCCTTGACTGGCCAGACGAAGATCTTTTTAAGGACCTTAAGGAAGGGTTCGGCATAGTGGGATCCGCGCCTGTCACGGGGGTTTTCGCACCATCCTTTAAGCCTTCGGAGTTCACTGAGGAGGAGCTTGATCAAAGATCGAAATTCTTGCGACCGGCCCTGTGGGCCAAGATCTCATCTTCAAAACCTGAGGATTCCGATGCCGAGCTTTGGAGCCAAACTCTTGCTGAGAGGGATCAGAAATCCTGGCTGAGCGGCCCATATAGCTACCAGGAGCTCACTGAGATTTTGGGTCCGCACTGGATACCTGTACGGAGGTTCGCGATTTTCCAACGAGGGAAGCTGAGGTGCATTGACGATTTGTCCGAGAACAGTCGGCCCGAGCACTTTTGCTGTGAGTACGGGTGGGGTAGCTGTAGCTTGCCGTAGAGCGCATGGTTTTCAGCTGCTGTATTCCACGTCGACTTTTCCCTTTTGCTGCATTCCATTTTACATTGCCGATTTTCATGCTTGGATTTCTCTTCTGGATTTTCATGTCGAGCACTTCACATGGCGATTTTGGCATGCAGTCAAGTACAGTGGGCACAGCATACACTTTTGATCATGATCTGGCCGCCGCGGTCCCAATTCCGCGGGCTGCACATGTGAGGCCTAACATGGGCATTTCAGCTGGCAGCAGAGACGAGGGTTTGGAGCTTGTGCACGGGGCTCCTGGGAGCGACAGGACATCGATGGTAAGAGTCGGCACTTCAGTCGCGAAACAATGTGCATCAGGCCTTCACAGTTTCACTTTATCATTTGCGAGAAAACGCTCCTACAAACGTGCCTTGAACAGGGCAGAGGCGAACGGCAGTGCTTGGTACAGGGGTCAATGGCTCAGCTTGGCAACTCTTCGAAAGTCCTATGTGTCCAACAATGCAGCCGCAAAGACCGAAGTGCTGAACATCCCAGCAGCCAGCAGGTCCCAATGCAAAAGTGGATCCAGATTTTCATTGCGGGCTTTCTCCTGGAATTGTGGCGGGCTCAACAACCTTAAGGATGAGCTACACACCTGGCTTCAAGAGCACGGCAGTGATTACAGCATTGTTCTACTGCAAGAGACTTGGTATCGTTCGGACATGGATTTTCTTGACAGGGGGTGGATTTGCATCAACTCGGGCGTCGGTGAGGGAGTGGCGAGAGCGCAAGCAGGCGTCATGGTGTTGCTTCGCAAAGATGTTTTTGATCAGTCGCATGTTCGCTTTCACCATGTAGTTCCAGGCAGGGTGCTTCACGTGCAGGCGCTGTGCAAGGGAGGCTGGGTTAATGTGGTCAACATCTATCAGCACAGCTGGGGCTTGGCCTCGGATCAGGACCGATTGCTCACCAAGCGGGCAGCGATCTGGGAGAAGGTCAGGGACACCTTTGGCCAGATTCCCAAGGGCCACTTTCTCATTGCTGGAGGTGACCTGAACACGTCAGCGAAACCGATGCATCCTTGGATAGGTCGTGGCATGCTGCAGAAGGGCCAGATTTCCCCGGATGCCGAGTGCTTGGAACAGTTGGTGCAGGACTTTCAGCTGAAGGCTGTGAACACTTTTGGTAGGCCCACGGCGTTCTCCTACGTTCATGAAGGCTACAAGGTCCATCGCAAATCGTTTGTTGACTATTGGTTGCTGCGTCAGGAAGATGGCGTGAAGGAGGGCGGCACTTGCCCATTGTCGTGGCTGTCACCCTCAGGCCTTACCATCACCAGGTTCGTAAGACTCCCCGAGAATGGCCAGTGTGGAAGTGCAAATTGTTACAGCAGGCGGCAAAGGACCACCCCGAGAAGGCTGCGGAGTTCCAGGCCATGGTTCAGGAGCGATTGGAGGCAGAGATCGAATACCAACCGCAGTTCTTGAATGACACCCTGTTGCAGGTGGGGAAACAGGTCTTCGATATTCAGCGACCAAAAGTGCAGCCGCCAGCTTGGACAGCAGATGCACACACCAACTTGATTAAGCAGATGTGGTCACATTATCGGTTGATGAAGCGTAGGCGGTGTCTCCCTGGCACTCGGGCCATCTTGCAGGCCTGGCGTCATCAAGTGGCATTCCTTCGGTTACACAGGGCGGTTCAGAAACACAGCCGACAGCTCCGACGATCACATTTTGATCAACTGCTGACGGCAGCCGAGCGCTGCGATCAGGTCGACGGGGCATCGACCACTTTTACTTTGATCAAGAAGTGGGCTCCCAAGCAGGCCAAGAAACGAACACAGCTGAGATCCCCCAACGGCCGACTTTTGTGCCCGGCTGAGGAAGTCAAGGAACTGGCGACATTCTGGAAGGAGATCTGTGCGGGCAGTGATGGGCAGGCTCCACCCAGCCACCAACCACGGCATGCCTATCATGTGTCACGAGAGGAATTACTTCACGCTCTGCAGTCGCTGAAGGGCAACAAAGCGGCACCGGCTCATTGTGCACCACATGCGCTGTGGCAGATTGCAGCAAGTCCTGTTGCCGAGTTCTTGGATGTTCAGGTTCTCAGCAAATGGCGTGACGAAGAAGCCGAGGTCTTTGAGGATTGGTCGGCGTCCTGGCTCACCTTCTTGAACAAAGCTAACAAGCCGGGCAATAAACCCGGAGATCTCAGGCCGATTTCCTTGTTGGAGCCAGCGGGGAAGGCCATGAGCGGCATCATCAAACAACATTTGATGCCTTTCCTGCAGCCTTGGGTTGAGGACAGACATCTTTTTGGGTACTTGCCCAATCGATCGCCGCAACAGGCACTGAGCATTGTATATCGGCATTGTGCCGATGCCCGTGCTCGGGCGAAAGCACAGGGTCGAGATTTGTATGCGATCCGTCAGGGACATCGACGAGGGGGCTGCGCAGGGGGCTTGCAGGTGAGCATCGATTTCACACAAGCGTTCGATAGGGCCAACCGCGCTCTGCTCAACTCAGCCCTTCTACATCTGAAGGTCCCTGATAACCTACGATGCTTGATTATGCAGTGGGTCGAGACTACCACTTTCCATGTTGTGCAGGACGATGCTGAAGCCAAGTTCTCCTCCAGTCGAGGAATAAGACAAGGCTGTCGCTTATCACCATCACTCTGGGTGTGCATCTCGGTGTACTTGCTGCATTTGCTTGAGCAGGAGATGGGGTCCCAATGGTGCAACGATCATCTGGTGGGCTTTGCTGATGATACTCATCTTCGTTGGGATATCCATGATGCGGTGCAGCTACATCAGGCTCTTGCACAAGCACATCGGGCATTACAGCTCCTGGAAAAGGCGGGTCTCAAACTCAGTCGGGACAAGACGGTTTGTCTGCTACGGGTTGAAGGTGTTCAGACTCCACACATCAAGCGGCAGCTCATCGACAAGACCAAGGACGGCCGAGTCCTCAAAATCAGCCCGGACTACATCCTGCCACTCAAACAGGATCACATTTACTTAGGCGCTTGCATCACATATGGGGACTTTGAGCACAAGAACATGCAGCACCGAGTCCATGCAGGCAAAGTGGCATTCCAGCGAGTTCGCAAATTTCTCATGGCAGACAAGGCAGCCAGCATGCAGAAGAGGCTTCGACTATGGAAGGCCATTGTCATCCCAACTGTCATGTACTCAATCACTGCTTCCGGTGTTCTCCCCAAGGGGTTCGACGCACTTCGCGTCATGTTGACCAAGCAAGCGCGAGCCATCGCGCGCAGCCCCAGACACAGGCTGGGAGGTGAAACCGGTGAAGAGGTTATCACGGAATCCGATGAAGTTTTCTGGCGAAAGGTGGCAATGGTCACTCCCGAACAGATGGTGCAACAGAGATTGCAGGCCGCCGTGGAACGCACAACGGAGCTTATGCATCACTTAGCGACACAGGATGTTCGAATCAGCGCGGCTGTTCGGGAGTGGGAGCAGACCATTTTGCAGCAGTTCAAGGACCGTTGCATTCAGAGCGATAGCGTCACTACTGTTCACAAGTGTGATGTTTGCAATGCGGAGTTCGGTGACTACAGTTCTTTGCGGGCACACAAGGCTAAGGTCCATAGTGCGGAGAGGCGGCAGACTGCAGCGCCAACCTTTGACAGGCAACGTCACGGTGTGGATGGAATGCCGACGTGTTCCATGTGTGGGCACAAATTTCTGCGGTGGGCTGATTTGCAGAAACATGTTGCAGGGAACTTTTGTCAACAGAGCACACCCGACACCGAGGCGAGTACCATGGTTGAGGCCAAGGCTTCCGTCTGGGATCAGGCTCGGGATGGTACGCTTCAGCTCGATGACATCAGCTTGGCAACGGTCACCGAGGAGCTCAAGCAGGAACTACTTCAGCATTGTGCATTGTGTCGTCAATGGCAACCCGATCCCAAGTATATCAAGATACATTGGGGGCGAGTTCATAAGAAGGAATGGCAGTCGCACGAAGCTCACACATTGCAATGGCGAAGAGCAACTTTTGCACGCATTACAGGTACCTGTGCATGGTGTCATCGGTCTGTGCCCAAAGGCTCGGTCCATACCGACACATGTCCGGTGTTGTTTCAACTGTCTATGGTTCGTGCGATGGGCAGTGCAGCCTCAGGCGGTGATGTCACCACGGTGAGTGCGGAGCCAGGGCCGGTAGCTGAAGTATCCTTGCCTGATGTACATGCCAGCAAACATTGGACGACCCATTGCCAGTTGTGTCATGAACAATGCACCGCGAGGGGGCTGCGACGGCACATGGAACAACATCATGCAAACATATGGTCCCAGTCGAAGACCGGGGTGGTGGATTTGTGTTCGCAGTGGGCTGCCAGTCTCAAACGTCCGTGTCAGTTCTGTGGAGGCAACTTTAAACGAGCAGCACAGCATGCACATGTTTGTCATGTTCTCTTTCAATCTGCCTTGCAAATTTCGCTACCGGCAGCTCCTCCTGTAGAAGTTCATGGCCAGCATGTCGACGGGGGAGGACCAGTTCATGGACATCTTCGCAGCGACGATGCCGGCGCTTCGGGAAATGGCAGCCAAAAGAGCCGCCGAGCAGGTCGAGCAGAACGGCTCCAACAAGAGGCCGCATCTGGAAGTGACCAAGCAGACCAAGGGCAAAGGCTGGGGGAAAGGCCGAGGCAATCGCTTCAACAACGGCTGGGGGAACCGTTGGAACACACAGGCACCGGCTCCGGCACCATCCACGGTTTCTTTAGAAGATCTTCAGCAAATGATGCACTTGGTTGCTCGGCTGCTGGTTCAACAGGACAACGAGATTCAGATGCTCAAGATGGACAAGCAGTTTCTGCTATATTTCGAGACGGGGCCCCAGGGAATGGTTCACTTGTTTTGGGAGTCGGCACAGGTCTGGAAGAAGGCCAAGGAAGCCCAGCCCCCGACGGTGGACAAATCGTTGCGCGTAACCTTGATTCTGTGCAGGATGATGGAGCTAGAAGGCCGCTTGACGAAGATGCTTGCACACGAGCCGACCAAGGACAACATGATCAAGCATGGTTGGCTCACCACTCTCCTCGGGCAGCCAGCTTGGCCATACATGATTTGGACGGGGGAGAAGTTGGAACTCGACTCCAACAAAGCGGCGATCCCTCACAGCGAGATGACGGAGATCATAAAGGAGATCAAGAAGGCGCTCTTCGACAAGTCCGAAGAACTGGTGCACAAGTTCCACAGCGTGCGCCCGTTGGCGGAGCAGATGGAGGGCGACACATTACCTTTTCTCTTGTCAATCAGCACGAGAGGGGCTCTGGCGGATCGGACGTTCGAGCTTTTTCGAAAGCTGGAGGGCAACACGGTTCTAAGGGTCGTGGGCGCTCGCCTTCGGGGCGAACGCCTCAAGCGGCAACCCCTGGTACATCAACTAGTGGAGGCCATGGCGCAGCTACAGGTGAGTTCGTGACCAAGACGCAGAGGCAGGTCCTTGGAGTGCGGTTGCAGAACAATCACAACGTGTGTTACATCAACTCGCTGGCTCTGCTGTGGGCGTGGGCTTCATCGTTCAGCAATAATCTTGAGTACTTTGCAGGTGCGGCGACTCCGGCTTTCCGAGCCATTCTTACGAGCAAGGGGCTGCTCAATCTTCTTGAGCTACTGCCTTGGCAATGCTTTTATCGCGGATGGCCCAATCTGCGACTTCAGCATGATGTGCAAGAATGGTGTGCTCATTTATTTACTCAGGTGATGCCTCGGTTTTTGAGTGGATCATGGCATGCGAAACTTCTTAGTCTGGAGCTCAGAGACAGTGCCCACACGTATTCGCCTGTTTGGATGACATTACCCTCACATTTACAGGAGTGTACTTTGCAAACAGTGGTGGATCAGTGGAGTGCTCAGGATGCTATACATGCATTGTGCGAACCCCCGGAGGTATTGTGTGTATGCCTCGCAAGGTTCGGCTATAATGGTGATGAGGCCTTCAAGCACACAATGTCGGTGAGTTTGCAAAGCTTGTCCATCATGATTCCCTGCTTTCTGAATGAAAACAGTTTGGAAACCCGTAGTTGTTCATACACGGTTATTGGTGCTATTTCACATTATGGTCAGACCGTCAATTCTGGACACTACAGGGCCATGCTTTACAGTGCATCGGAGTCATGTTGGTACATCACTGATGACGGCTCTCGGGCCAAAAGGGCCAAACACAGCGACATGCAACACCTTTTCAGAAATGCTTACTTGATTTGGCTGAGAGCTGAGGGCTGATGCAGTTTACGGCTCACGGGCAAGCGCGGGTGTACAATCCTCGCTGGACGCAGGAGGTTGTGCATGCTGTCGGGGATGTGGCTCGCCACTCCTACGGGCACCCGTGCTCTCTGCCGCATGTCGCGCCGGACGCGGTGCGCATGCTGAGTGACGGAGCTGCTAGGGTAGGTTTTGGGTTGACTGTAACAACAAGCTCAGTCTTCCCCGTAGGGGTACGTACACTCGTACAGTTGCTTTCGTACAGCTCTTTCGTACAGTTTTCTTGCATTTGATTTCGGACTGAAGTCGTGAAATCAGTGCTCGCTTAGTGCTTCGGCACGGGGCGCTTTTTGTGCTTGCTAGGTGCTACGGCACGGGGCGCAAAGCTTGCAGCCTAGAGCTGCCGTGTGACACACGTAGGCTTACGCCAGGCGACCTTCAGGACGCTGCGCAGTCAAAAAAAAACAGTGTCAACTCGTCCTGGGAGGTGGCAGAAAAGATTGACCTGCGTGCGATGGACGAACTCCTTTGGATAACATCGAGGCTCATGCAATCCATCGTTGATCGAGGATTTGTCAACCTTCGTCTTTCTTCTGGTGAAGTGATCAGCGGCCCTTTGCATACCGTGTGGCGCACGCGGCCTGAGTCCGCGCGCCCAGTCTTGAAGTGCGTGGATTTGAAGTCTGCTTACAAACAGTATGCTATAAGGCCATGTGACAGCAAGAGGTGTGTGGTCAGCCTCCGGCGGCCCTCCGACGGGCAAGCCGTCGGTTTCATTTCACATACCCTACCCTTCGGCTCGCTCGCGAGCGTAGGGCAGTTCAATCGCGTTGCCCGCTTGATTCACCGCATCCTTATTGAGCTGGAGTGCCTGGCCTGTAACTATTATGACGACTACCCAGTGCTCGATGTGAGTATGCTTTCGGCCAACACCGAGAAGACGATCCGCAAGCTCATGCGCCTCCTGGGCGTGATCTGCTCGGAGGACAAGGAGTTGCCTTTTTCTTCGGTGGCCGATCTCTTGGGGGTTCGCTTGGACCTTAGGGCTAAGGATTTTTCTTGCGTCACTGTTGCCAACAAGCCTGACAGGGCTCGCGAAATTTCCGAGTCGGTCGCTAAAGTCCTATCGGATGGCCAGGTGGTGGTCAGAGAAGTCGACAGCTTGTTTGGAAGGATTCAGTATGCCGATTCCCAAATCATGGGCCGCAGGGGCAAACTGGCTCTGAGCACGCTTAGGAAGCTCTCGCGAGGCTCTGGAGTTCATCGACTTTCTCCTACTGGTCGCGAGGCCTTTGCTGTCTTGCAGATGCGCATGGATGCTGGCGAGCCCAGGCGCATACAGGTTGGAAGCTCTGGACCCTCACTTGTTGTTTACACTGATGGCGCGTGCGAGCCTGGTGCTGCTCAATCGCTCTGCACCGTTGGGGGAGTACTTTATGCTTCTTGGAATGGGGCTGTAAAGGTCCGATACTTCGGGGTCACGCTGAGTGACTCCCTGGTCGACCTATGGGCCGAGAGCGGCAAGAAGCACCTGATAGGGCTTGTTGAGTTGTACGCTTTGGTGCTCGCGAGATTCGTCTGGGGTCGACTCCTCGACGATCGAAGGGTGCTTTACTTCATCGATCACGTGGGAGTGCTCGCCGCTACCATCAATTGCACATCTAGGGACGAGCTGTGGAGGACTCTGCTTATACATCTTGAAAAGGCCGATGCCAAGCCTTGCATTGGGTGGTATGCTCGTGTGCCTTCCCAGTCCAATCCCGCTGATCCCCCGTCGAGGGGCTGCTGGATCTTTCCGATGTGCGAACATGCGATCCGGGACCATCCTGCTTGTTTTGCCACGGGCGAATTACTGCGCTCGTCTTGACTTGGGGATATGGTCCTCGCTTCGTGACAATGGTCACTGCCCAATGGGGCGGTTTATGCGATGATGCTTGTGTCATGCAGGATGTGTTTCACGAATGCTCGAATCCCAGATCGCATGTGCGAAAATCCTCACGTTGTGCGTCCAATTTCATATGCTGTTTTATATTCGTCTTCCCACATAAGTGTATTGGGGAATACAGCGATGGATATACGATTGCATTGATTATGATTCGATTGCGGAATCGAGTTCCGGGAATAAGCAGATTTAGAACGGAGCGGAGCGAAGTTCTTAATGTTTTATACCCGGACGATGCTTTTTGGCATTGGCCAAAAACTTGATTTCGCAATCCCGTTTTTCAATCACTTGTTTTGAACCATTCTTTTGCAAGTTCCTTTGATGACTCTTATGCTCTTGGCATAACGAATGTTGTGACTTGCAATTCTTGATCAAGGGTGGGTGGGAGGGAGCGCCTCCTTGAATGGGCAAATTTGACACCCGCCCGCCCAACCCGGGGATATGGTCCTCGCTTCGTGACAATGGTCACTGCCCAATGGGGCGGTTTATGCGATGTTGCTTGTGTCATGCAGGATGTGTTTCACGAATGCTCGAATCCCAGATCGCATGTGCGAAAATCCTCACGTTGTGCGTCCAATTTCATATGCTGTTTTATATTCGTCTTCCCACATAAGTGTATTGGGGAATACAGCGATGGATATACGATTGCATTGATTATGATTCGATTGCGGAATCGAGTTCCGGGAATAAACATATATACATATATACATATATACATCTATACATTTATACATTTATACATCTTCTTCCGGACGCAGCGAAGTGATCCGCCTAGCGAGTCTGTAGCACAGCCACGATTCGGCTGCGGCACCTCGTGGGTGCTTAACTACGGCACCACATCAGGCCATTCTGGCCGTCAATGTCGACTCCATCTCATCCACTTTCTGTTGCCAAAGTCGTAGTAGCTGGACCTGAGTTCACGCGAGTGGCCCAGATAAGATAGGCATTGCATTCCATTGCAGAAAGATCAGAAGCTGTGCACTCCTGCGCTGCGTGGCCATCCTCTGTGATCCACTTGCATCTTTTTCCGTTCCAGATACTGCGATAATGCCCCGAGTCAGCTTGGAGGCCATAATGCACCACCGTCGCAGAAACCTCGAACACATTGTAATGCACTGCATGTGTAGCATCATCCACAAAGTGTGGAATACGAATGTCTTCAAGAAGCCCATCCACACGCATTAAGTCCTTGACGACGTGCTTGCGTCGGCCCTTCCCCACAACATTGAACCTCATTAGCTGAAAAAGCACGACCTTCGTGTTTGGACTGAAGGCATGCACAATGCCAGAGTCGTCCTGAGCATGCCACTGATCAATGAAGTTCTGCAGAGTTGCAGTCCCTGTCATGGGTAGGAGCACCGGTGTATGTGCAGGCGCAGAGTAAAAAATTTGACTCAATGCACCGACAACCTGCCTAGCTTGCCACACTCCAGAGAATCGAGGTGAATGGATCCTGGGTGCAATATGCTGGGCAAACTCAGCTGCATCATGTTGACGATACGGAAGCTGCCAAGGACTTATGAACATGATCCACGCAAGGTGGCTCAGACCTGGCACACATGGTCAGATAGACCTGCCGAAGCTGCCCAAGTTCAGCCTCATCAGAAGAGGCTGAGGCTTGCAGTGTAAACAATAACGCCAGCAGGACGCTGTTCATGTAACAAGTTTTGCTGGTGGGATTGGCCAGGCGAACTGCAAGAAGATTGAGAGAATACAGCAGGACTGGCTGAGGCACTGACCTTCCCACAGGTAATGCTGCAGGGCTTGCGCCAGGTTGGACGTCACCGGGCGGTCCCGGCGGAGGCGTGCTCCGATCAGGTGGAGAACCGCACAGTTGATCAGGGAATTGAATAGTTTCCACATCACATCTCCATCCTGTCTCAGCTCGATTTCCAACGCAAACTGTACCCACTGGGTTTTGTACGTGTTGCTCATCGGGCGAAGGCTGCCAAAGTGGCGGATGGTGGTTCCACTGATCAGCATCTCGATGTCGGCTATGTCCTTGAGTAGGGAGTCCACCGAGCGACTCTCTGTGCGAGGGACCAGAACTTCCTTCTGAGCAGCCGGGTCCCACTGCATGTAGTTCCATCCGCCCTGGGAGTCGATCCAGCCCATCTCTTGTGCCTTGGTTCTCATCTCGGCCATGGACTCCGACGAGAAGCCCTTGATCCTGGCTTTGAGCTCCTGAAGCAGCTCGCGGAGCATGGTTTCTCGTAGAGAGGATTGGACCTGATTGGTGTCCACGAGTTCCCTCCACCGCTTGGCAACCTGGGTCATAAACGGCAGCACTGACCCTGGAGGATCCGGACGAAAGAAGAAGAAGAGCTTCGTGTCCTGTTGCACTGCCTGAAGTTGGCTCTCGTGTCTGAGGAGTAGACGGGCCATTTGACCGAGGATGGGTGGATGATGGCCACTGCTTCCCGCTGGATACGGGGGGGCCCAGTCCGGGGAGCTCCACTCTGCCAGAGTGTTCTGAGGATTTACGGAAGAAGCCCAGAAGGTCGGCTTGGTGGTAGGAGGATTGCCCTTGCCCTTGCTCTTGCCTCTGCCGTACGTGCCCTTGCCCTTGCCCTTGTGTTTGCCCTTGCCATTTGCAGGCGGAGTCCAGTTCGAGGATTGGCTCGCCTGTGGCATGCTCGCATCCTCCTGCACAGAGGCCAGCTGATCTTGACGTGGCCTCTTGGTGGGTCCTCCGGCCTGTGTCCAGTTGCATCAGAAGTGGTAGAGGACGGTTCCTGGTGAGCCGACGAAGCTGCAGCTGTGGCAGGCTCAGCAACATTCCCCGAGTCAGGAGGAGACGATCGCGGCGGTAGTGGTCGAACAGAGCGTAGTACAAGGTCGCCCACCGTCATCTCATTGGGGTACTCCCCGAGCTCATCAGAGAAGGTGGAGAGGGTGGACACACTCTCCTCATCACTGGGAATCTCAATCCTCCTGGCTTTGCTACCCGAACTCCTTGGCCGTCGAGAGTGGGACCGTGCAGTGGCCTCATCCCGCTCAACAGCAGACGGCGCCGGTGCAGGGCGAGCAGCATGGATCACTGCCGACTTCTTGGGACTGGTGGTAGGGCCGGACAAGCCTTGCTCGAGATTTGCACCAGCATCCGGTTGTGACCCCGTAGCTGCCGACATGATGGCAGCACAGTTCAGTCCAGCAAAGGAGGTGTCCTTGGAGTCAGCATTGGGCCCAGTCAGATATGTCCGTATATATACGGTGGCTGGTGGTGGCTTCCTCGTCCTCCATTTCATGAACTTGAGCCTCTGCAGCTCGCTGGCGGCCGTGAGGCGAGCTTCATCGCTCATCGGCGGGCTGAAAGGATCCAGCCAATAGTCCCCCCCTTCCGGCTTGGCCGGAAGACCAAAGCAGCTGCTGGGTGTGTTTGGCTCCGCAGCCCAGGCATCGTCTACAGCTGAGGCCAGACCAGGTCCATCCACGGGATCACCGCTGGATTCGCCACCTGCACCCGGCCCACTGGAGCTGGCCGCCCCTTCGGGAGTAGTGGTCGTGTCGTCCAACTCAGACACCGTGTAGAGACGGTTAAGTTGGCAGGGGCGCTTCTTCTGCCTCTGCCGCCTCCGTTCACGTCTATCCATAAAAACGGGGCTGCAGTGCCTCACGAGGGCCACAAAGAGTGGTTCAGGGCAGGGCAGAGGCACATCCGGCCATAAGCTCCAGAGGGAGCTTAAAATGAAAAAACTGGGATCGGAGTGAATTGAGCCCAGAACGACACCATGGTGGAACACAATTTGTCGAGCCAGATCACACTGTCTATGTGTTGGGCAGTCTGAGCAGCATCCAGGGCACCCGACGTCCAGAAGCGAGGCATACCGCGGCAAGCTCCAGTGCTCACACAGCACCAGGATCAGACCTCGGGGAGCAAAGCAAAAGAGGGCCCGCCACTGGTAGGGTGGCACGGCGAACCGCACGAGTGCAGGCTGCACTTTCATCGGCACAGAACTGCGCGCAAGCCGTGCCAAAGGTATGAGCTCAGCACCGGAGAGAGGTGAGACCTCACAGCCTAGAAATTCACCTGTGTAGTCATTTCGACTGCTGATCCGAGGCAGACGACGAGTGGAGGCGTCTTGGGCTGCGGCTGCGGCTAGTCTGACGGTCTGGCATTGAGCCGCGAGTGTGGGCCAGTTCGTTGTCACCAGACTGGGTCTGTTCGCGCCAGCGTCGGTAAGCCTGCTCCGCGACTTGAGCAGCATATAGGAGGTCCCCCGCTGTAGGAGAGTCGGAGCCGGCATCCTCCTGTCGAGCTTCCACACCTGTTGCTTTACCCTGATCAGGAGATAAGGGCAGAGCCGTAGTATTGGCGTGTGACGCCTGGTTGGTCCCTGACATGGTCGATCTCGGTTGCTCAGCCATGAACCACAGAGGCAGGATGCACAAGGGACTACTTTGGCTGACTCCTGCAAGCACGGTGCTTTGAGGTCCACACGACCAGCACAAGAAGGGAACCATGCACGCCATATCACAGACCGCTGACATGTTGGGAAACTAGACTGGTCGAGGACAGGCAGAGACCGAGGTGCTGGCTTCCACAGGCACTTCCGGTATATAGGGCCCACCTTGGAGGCAGGCTGACAGAACGCGGCTGGATGTGCGACTTGGCAAGTCGTCGTGTACCAAGCATGAAGTGTATCACAGGCGAGACACATAAGATGTAACGACACTTTTTGCACCCGGTGCAGGGGGTAGAGACGAGAACACTCCGGCCAACTGGAAGAGGTGCAGTGTAGCCAGCGATAGCTCCTGCAGGTAGAAGAGAGGACAATCACAGGCCCACATCTAGGATGAAGAGGAGCCATCATGCGTAATGGCCAGTGCTGTGCTTGGAGTCGCCATAGTAAGCATCGAGACATCAATGGGTATCTCCAGGGTGACCTCTTGTCTGCCACCAGAGCCAGTAAGAATTTGCCCCCGAACAGGTCTGGACGTCGTAGGAGGGACCTCCCAGAACATGGAATGTGGACGCAGAGGGCTTCGGCTCCTTGGGCGCTGCTCCCCATCCCGGCTCCGACGTGCACGGCGCGCAGGGCCAGGTGGCGACATACTGATAGCGACAGTCTCAGGGGTACGGGGTGCAGTGGTGCCAGTAGAAACCACAGGGGCCGGAGTCGGTGAGTCCGGCGGGCCTGCTGGCTCTGCGGTAGAGGTCCCCACGAGATGCATGAGCGAGGCTCTGTCCCCAAGATCCAAGAGGGAGGGACCCGTGTGGGCCATGGCACACTATAGCGAAAGAAGCCACGAGTCCAGGATGGCACCCTGTTCACTGCAAGTTGTGCTTGAACCGTGGCAACAAAGGGTGGCTGACACGCAACAACCTGCAAGGGACGCACGACCCAATGCAGGACGAGGCAGGGAATAGCCCTAGCCCCCCCGTGCAAAAAGGAACCTGGTTTGATCGCAATGAGCAATGAGGGGCGGACAGGACGTACAGGCCAAGTGTGAGGGAGACCGCAGAGCCTAACAGAAACTAGCACGACGTGATGCTGGCTAAGGCACCACGGGCACCAAGCCGAGGTGCATACACGTGGCGAGCTGATGCCAGGCCTGAGGATGTCACAGACTGCAGAAGTCGCACACAGACGGTACTTACTCAGCTCTACAGTATCCCAGCAGAGGAGACCAGTGCACTTTTCAGAGACATTGCACAAGAGCCAGGTTGGCGGCGGCAGGCAGAGGTCCCTGCAGGCTAAAAGCCAGTCAACACGTGAGGAAGATGTGGCCTCCACCTTTGCAACGGTAGGGTCCAGTAAGAGCGCAATGTGAGGGGGCTCATCCGGGCGGCGGTCGTGGCTTCTCCACCAGGGCGCTGACTCGCACAATGTACTGGACCCCCGGCGGGGGTATCGGAACCATGACCGAAGCACTCTGCTGAGGCGATCCGGCTCTGGTCGCAGGCGTAGGCACCCTCGAGATCGTAGATCCAGGTCCGGCCGTCGGAGCTGACATGCCCACCGAGACTCCCATCTCTGCCGAGGCTCGCAAAGCACCTGCTTGGGTCTGTCGTGAAAGAGGCCGGTATAGTTCCTGGCGAAGGAGCAGGGCTGGGAGGAGGTGGTCCAGCCGGTCGAGAGCTTGTAGGCGAGGAACCACTCGACAGTCCAGGCAGATTGACTGGGACCGGAGGCGGAGGTCCAGCCGGGAGCGAGGATGCCACTGGCCTGGCGGCTGGTTCTGACTCTGAGTCCGGGGAGGGCGGGGACGACGTCTCGTCGCAGGACTCCGCCTCCGGGGCCGTTCTGGCCTTCGCTTTGGCCTTGCCACGGCCTCTTCCACCTCCAGCTCCCCCACTGCCAGCATCAGCCGCTCGCCTTTTCGCCATCGCTCAGCACCCGATGAAATGGGGCGTGGTGTACCGCTGAGGTCCCTTGGCAGAGCCCAATGTGCTGTGAACAATCGATGCGGATCCGGCATAGCAAACACAGAGGGGCAAGGCACTGGACACGTCTGGTGTGGCTGAACAAGCGGAACGAAAGCTGAGCTTGAGACGGAGGACCCGGCAAGGAGACAGTGAACGGAGTCAGTGGTACCTGGGCCCAAGAGGAGCCAGCCATTCGCGAGGGTATGTTTGCCCTGAACTGGGCGAAGGACACCGGGCGAGGAGGCCTCAAACCTGGGGTGATAAGACAGGGTACGAATAGGGTCCATTGTTCGAGGCATGACAGGGCCAGAAACTGAGTCCAGCACACCAGGCGAGGCAGCCTCAAACCTTGGCGGCAGCAGGTAATGGGAGCCATAAAGCCAAAGCGGTGTAGCCAAGGCGGCGGCCGGAGGCGAGGAGTCCTCGAACCTAGGCCATGAAAGTCGCGACAGAGTCAGAGGAAAAGTGCCAGGGTGAGTGACACCAAGGCATGGACCACTCCGAGGCGTTCTCAAGCCGCGAACAAACCCGGTCAACCCTAAGCCCTCGTGGCTTCCAGTATAAGGGGGTCCTACCTGCACAAGCAAGGTGGGGGCAGATACCGCAGGCAAACAATCTTTTGTCCCCAAAGAGGATATACCGGCTCTAGTCCATAGTCTCCAGGTGTATAACTCGCGGCGACCTGGAGCAGGACCGATGTAGCAATTGAGCAGTGGTGCCTGCAACCCATCATAAGGCCGTGGCGGAGGCAGAAAAGCGGCGTCGTGCCAATTCAAGGTATCAAGCAGGATAACTCTCGGTTTAACCACAGGCTGCAGGGTCACAGAGCGAGACTGAGCAATCTGATATGCAAAGAGGCCCCTTGCCAAGGAGGGAAGCTTCAGCCTGAGTGAGGGGAGCAGGCCAGAGGCATCCGCAATGGAAGTCACTTCAGACGCACCTGATGTGTCGAGAGTTGCCCTGCTGTCCTGAAGGAACATGCTAAGCCACAGCAAAGTCCCATAGCAGAGCAGCCAACAGAAAAGACAGTGGAGGCATCTAAGTCCTGTACCTGCGCGGCTGCATAAGTATATGCCGTGCACCTTATTTTGCCTGCTGGTGCAGTAGAAGGATCCATTCTGGTCCATGCGTCGGAGGTTGATCTTGATAGCAGAGGTATCCATGGCAGCACAAGTGGACTCAAGGTCCATCCCTGAAAGAAGCCACACCACAAAGCCCGCAACACCCCGAACACAGCCCACACCCGGGGCACTACCGCAGCAAGTCTCAATGTCGCTGTGAGCCTTATACATTTATACAGATATACATATATACATATATACATATATACATATATACATATACACATATACACATATACACATATACACATAATACATATACATATACATATACCTACAGACGCAACGTGCAGAAATGCATAGCAAGAGTGATGCTGTTTATAACATTGGCTGTGTTCTTTGCCAGTCTGATAGCAGACATCGGCATCGCTTTTGTCAGCATCCGGTTAGTGCTCCCCCGTGGCAATGCCACGTGACACTGAAGGAGATGAATCTCCCTTGCAGATGCAGATTTCCATGAACTTGCCGACCGAACGCTGCCGGCTTCTTGTTCATCGCATCCTTCGCAACATTGTTATCCTTCACAACACTGTAAGCATGCAGCCTGTTTCTGATGGTTTTCTGTTGTTGTTGCTGGTTGCGCAGGTTTCGGCAGCTCCGGCTAGCGTTGGGCCATGTCAGCATGAATATTGCAAATTGCAAAGCAACCATTTTTTCCCAACTCTTTGCGGGGTGTGTTTCTTGAAGGTTCCTCGTGCACACGAATCCCTGCAATACCAATGCTGACGTCGAGGCCACCTGGCGTTAGCAGCGCAGTCAAGATGAAGATTGCCTGTCATGTGCCAGGTACCATTCAACTCTCAATCCAGATCCCTCTCAGCCGCACGGGACATTCGAGAATTAAGTTCCAACAAGACCGAGCAGAAGCAACTTGTATTCAAGGCCCAAACGAACATGAACGAATCAATCTCATGGCTTCACATCGACATACACACGTGGCTCCTATGAGGAACGGCCGGTTCGGATTGCATGCGGCCTCAAGCAACTACGTACGAAATTTAAGAAGATCGATGAGGAGAGGGCTGCGTGAAAGAACATTACAGCGGAGAACAATGTCAAATAAGTGTGTGGGGTTTTATGTTGTATAGGCTTATTGATATGGTTCATTCTTAACAAGGGTGCTCGGTAATTGATGAGATTAACGGACGTGGTTGCAATCACGACGTGTCGGGATTTAACTCAGATAAGGTTTCATGAATACGAGGTTAATACGGTTACTGAGGAGGATATAGATGGATACTTTAACAACACGGTTTCGAACTAGATGGAGCAGGATAGAGACCCAAAAAGAGCAATGAAGGCCTGAGTATGCAAGTTTAGGATGGTTCCTCAAAAAGCGGACACTTTGGGGAAGCGAAAGTAATTGAGAAGGTAGGTGGGATTATAAGAAGCATTGGCAGCCTAACAGAGCAACGAGTGGATGATAAGTACGCCCAGTATAAAGACAACTGTATCGCTTTGTCTACATATACAGAAAAGACTGCTGTGAAGGCCCAATAGACTGATACTATGCGCCGCATAGTCTTGGGTTTGGTTTTTCCTGTTTGTATTGAACCCAATGTGTGTATGTGTGTTGTTGGTGCTGCCTGCGGCTAGTAAAAGCTTAGCATTGCTTGTCCTTTCACTGTCAATGTCAGGTATTGTATAAACAGGGGCTTGTTGATAAACATGGGTCAAGGGTCCGGTCGTGAATGGCAAACACAAGATGCTGGATTAGAAACCTGAACACGACATCAGGACATACCAAGACTTGGGGCTGAGGTTGGGGGGAGGGTCAAGGGTCCTGGACTTGTGCTGCGAGACTTGCCACCCCTCCCCAGCCCCAATCACCTCACACCCCCCACACCAAAACACCACGTTTTTCTACATATGAAGTCTATGGTTTGTGGACGGGTTGTGTATTGACCCTTCCCTGCTTATGAATTCAAACTTGTTTAGGGCCACATGAGCTGCTTTAGAAGCATTGTATCTACGTAACAGGTCAAAGGTCTGGCTCCCCGTAGACCTTCGGGATGTGGTCGTAAAAATGGAGGGCATACAGCGGTCCTGACCATAAGGATTCATGGGAGCCGTATTTCGGGATTCCACGAAAATTTCAAGAACCAGAGTTGGGGCTGGGCGTTTGTATATGAAGACGGTGTTGAGGCGGGGTTGGGGGCGGTATATTTCGGGGCGAACTAATCGCTTACCCCTAAAAGCAAACCCCCCTTATATGAAAGCTCCTGGCCCTCGGAATTTCGCAGTTTCGGGCCCACAATTGAAAGTTAGTTAAAAACAACATGAAGGGGGCCTAGGATTGTATTAGTGTAGATAGAGCCAAGACTACAGCATGACCAATCAAAGCGAAAGGACGGGAGCTTTAGGATTTACGGCTTGGGCCGTAAGGTTTAGGGCTGAGGCTTCAGGGCTCAAGGTTCATGGCTTAGTCTGCTCCACAGACGTCACGGCTGCGTAGGAAGGGGTCGTTGTTCATACTCGTTTGACTGTCTGGCTCATTATTACTCTGAATCCGACTCATACCCGGATGCCCCGAAACGCCCCCTAACAAAAAACACAAACTAAACCGTCACAAGGTGTTCGATATTACTTCTGCGACTGCTGGCTTCATTGATTTTGCGGAGAATGAAACGTGATCCGTTGGGCTTCACACCCCAATCCTTGACGCAATGTAAACCTGAAAGCTGACACAGCCCGTCCAGGCCCTTCTTGGGCATGGAATGCCGTGGGACCTTCTGGACGTGGACGTCCAGGGTGCCGAGCGCCTTGGAGAAGAGGCAGCCATGTTCGACGCCGTAATTGAATTTGGTACAATCTAGCCTGCAAAACTGAAGAATCCGCCAAATCGCGACATCAAGTAAAGTAGCTGAGTATTCGCATGCCGGAATTGGGACCCCACTTTATGCCGGTTGTGCCGGGATTTGAGCCGAAGCAATGCCACTTGTCGCGACATCATTTCTGAGATGCACTCTGCAAGCTCCACGTCTGGGACAGCAGGCGATTTGACACAGCAGCACACCGCCTACCATGGACCCGACACCCTAAACCCTAGCGGAGATAGTTGACCCATCAGTGAGGTTTGGCTGAAGCTTGTGATGTGAAGGCACAGCACAAGTGAAATCACGTTTGGATCTCATCAAACTTCCAAGCTTGCCATAAGGCGGACCATGTTCACGGGACTCATGCGGTGGTTGTCAAGCCGGGTTCGGCGTTTGCACCTCTCAACCCACAGTCGGGTGATCCACTGGGACCTCGTCAGAGAGCTCGAGGGCAGCGGATGGCGAGTGGTGGCGCAATATGCCCCCTTGCAGCGCGGCTGTTATGGTCAGCGCTGTAGGGGTCTGACCTGCCGAGGACATAGGCAGTTCTAGGGTGTGCTTGTGGCATGTTCTAGATTCTAGATGAACCGGGTTGGAGTTGAAGGAATTGCCGCAGATAGCACAGTGTACTACCGCGGTGTCCCATATGTCAAGGCTGTTGACGGCTCAGCCCACGGAATTCCGATCAGAAGTGGGGCTTCGCAGAATCAGAGGTCCTTCAGTTCCTTGCATTCTTCATAGGAACCTTGTTCAGGATGTGCTACGGGGACTGCAAGATACTCGAACATCATTACATGTTCTGGTCAATTCCAAGATATACAGGACACGTTGCCGGGATGAGCTAGCACCTTCAACGAAAACCTCAGGCCGTGCACTTCTCAGACCAGCTTCACGGTACATCAAGTGGGTTTATCAGCTCTGCGTGCCCGTGTTCCAGTTCTTCATGTATTCAGATGGATTA